>PVIU01004470.1:0-126613 GCA_004026605.1 Ondatra zibethicus | reverse complement strand
GTCCAGAGAACAGTTTAAGTAAATATGTTTCAGCCAGTAACTCTGTAGATAAAAATCCCTCACCTTTGGCATTGTTGAAGTGCACACCAAGACAGAATAAATTTCCTTTACCCTTAGTCCCCAGGCCTCAGCTTTGTACCGAGCCCCAAAAATATTTTGTGTTTTGGAAACCCCAAACCATGCAAAACTCAATAGGTCTGGTGTTTGAACATATGAGAAAAACAAGCCAAGTTTCCGCCTGACCTTGGCTGACCTTGAAACCAATCGTTCTTCCAGTGCTAGCCCAGTCAAGAGTGAAGCTTGTGGTTTCATCTCAGCTTTTACCACAAGACTTAGTGATGAAACATGAAAACCCACTGAGATTGCTGCCTCTGTTCCTGCCTTGTTTCAAGGTCCTTTTACAGAACCTGGTGAGTTCTATGGTCTGTGACCACATAGCTCTGTGATTTCTGCTCCACAGAAGAGAAACAAATTTCTGCTTAGCGGTGAAAACAGAGAGGGAATCATAGCCAGGCTTGGTGGCCCATGCTTGTAATACCAGCCCTTGGGAGGCAGAAACAGGAGGATTACACTGTGAGTATGGGGCCAGGCTGGGATAAATTGTAAGACCTTGTCTCATCCCCCCTCCACACACATGCACAAGGAAACACAGATAGTCTTACTAAAAGCCATTCATTATAAAAAAAAATCACAGATCCAACACAAATCTATACAATAATAATATTAGGTCAGACATAACAACAACTCAAATAATTTAAAAGACATTTAAAAAAAATTCCTCGGGGTTTGGTATTACGAGTAGAGAAACTAGGGGAAGAAAGCCCAAGAACTGAGAAATTTGATCCCATAGTAGAAGTACAAGAAATACGAAATTGGGATGGCAGCCTGAGAGGTACCGGAGAAAAAGAGAAAGTGAGGATGTATCCTTCTGTGGAGCAGCTCCGCTTTTCCAACTCTGGGATAAAGAAAGAATATTTGCTTCATCCCAGTGAAGGCTTTTGTGAATTATGTATTGTGGTTTTCAGGGAACAGGAAGCCATAGCAGAAAAAAAAAGCACACTACCAATTACAAGGACATTTTAGAAACAGAAAATCAGTCTCTTCTTCTTAAACATGAGTTATAAAAACAAAACAAAACAAAACCCTTCACATCAGTGATGTTGTAGAGACCAACTCCTGGAACTTTAGAATTTCTGCAAAAATGATAAAGAAAGGCCTGAGGAATAGGTGGGGAAGGTAGAGAGTCATTGCCTAGTATGTGCAAGAAAGACCCCCATGTCTGCTCCCTCATACCAAAGGGAAAGAGAGGGGGAGAATACCACAGGCAGAGACAGCTATGGTGGCTCACTCCTGTGCAGTCAGTACTCAGGAGGCTAAGGAAGGAGGATGGATGCCTTAGTTAGGGGTTCTGTTGCTCTGAAGAGGCACCTCGACCATGGTGACTCTTATAAAGAAAAACATTTCATTGGGGTGGCACATTTACAGTTCAGAGGTTTAGTCCATTATCGTCATGGTGGGGAACATGGCAGACACAGGCAGACATGGTGCTAGAGAAAAAGCCAAGAGTTCTTATATCTTGACTCACAGGCAACAGGAAAGGGTCTGTCTCACTGGGTGTGGCTTGAGCATATATGAGACCTCAAACCCACCTCCACAGTGACACACTTCCTCTAACAAGGTCCTAACTACTCCAACAAATCCACACCTACAAATAGTACCACTCCCTATTAGTTAATGGGGGACCAGTTATATTCAAACTGCCACAATGGACTTAGAGCTCAAAGCTGGCCTGAGCTACACAGCAAGACCTTGTCAAAAAACAACCAAATAAACAAATAAACAACAATTTAAAAAGAAAAACAAGGAGAAAACTGAAGACTCCCCTTTACCAGGGCCCACCCACAGTGATACACATTTTTTCATGTCTTCCCAGGGGCTAGTATGGTAAAACCTTCATGAAACTCTTAAGAAACCAAAACCTATACTAATCTCCCTTACAGTCCATTTCTTCCTTCTTGGCCTCAATGGAAATTTTGAGTTGACAATGATCAATGATTCCTGTGTCTGCTGGATTGCCCATAGCCACAGGTCTCTGCAGAGCTCATGGTAAAATAGAACACACCTTCCTTAAGCACTAGCTGGGGCTGTTGCTCCAAAACCAAGATTCTAAGACAAGATTGCATATTTGGTTTTGAAGACAGCACATAGTCCCAGAAAGGGGACCACTAATTTTCCACTCTTCTGTAAAATACATATGCAGGCTTCCTATGGTAACTCAGTGAGCTCAAAAGATAGAGGTCTACTTACCAGCTCCTTGGCACTGGTGCGATCATAAACAATTGCTCAGTGTAATATTTTTGCATTTGAGTTTGTTTCTGAATATGTTTTTATTGTAAATCTGCCCACTTACCCAAAGACCACATTATCCACTGGGATTTACAACTGTCCTTGGGCACCTTCCCATTGGAGATGCGGTAAAGGCCCTGTGTATCCAGCAGGGGGCACTCACAGGCAGGGTACGGCGAGCTTCCACTACTCACAAAACTTGGTTCATTAAAGCTCTGTTGAAGAGTCAGCAGATGCCTTCTTAGCTGAGGGAAAAGATGTCTTAAGTGGAGTTTTCATATTGGGAATAACTAAGATTTTTCCCCCTTAATGTAATCCAAAAGCGGAGAAATTCCATACTGAAAATATGGCTTTATGAGCAATTGCAATCAGGCTAAGAATATGCTTGTTTCCCTTCTCCCAATTGGGCGATGTTTGGAATTAGATTAAGAACTCAGACAAAGCCCACCTCACGGGTAAGAGCTGGGGATAAAATACCATCAGTTTCACCTAGGATGTCTAGGATGAACAAGGCTTTAGATCCCATCCCCAGCATTGAAAAACCACACAAGAAACTCACATGCTGGGGCTGGAGAGATGGTGGTTAAGACTATTTGCTGTTCTTGCAAAGGACCTGGGTTTAGCTCCTCGCACCCACCTGGTGGCTCACAACCATCCATAACTCCGGTTCCAACTGGTCTGATGAGCCCTTCTTACTTCTTCCAGTTTCAGGTATATATGTGGCATACACAGATACATGAAGACAAAACACCGTGCACATAAATGTCTGAAACTCTTTTTCTAAAAGCCTCACGTGTTAATTTGAATATTTGAAAGCAAGCCAAAACTATTTTGAATAAGACTAAATTGAACAGAGAAAAAAGTCAAAAAGGCATCCTTTTGTGAAGAAGCTTTCTTTTTCTTTCTTTCTTATTTTTTAAAATTTTATTTATTTATTTATTTGTTTGTTTGTTGGCAGTTGGGTTGGTGAGGAAGATAGGCAGACAGGACCTCCCCCGTGTAATCTAGACTGATATAGAATCAAAATTCCCCTGATTTTGCACCTGAGAGCTGGGTTTACAGGCATGCAGCATTACACTAGACTAAAGCTGTCTTAATATGACAAAAGCAGACACAGTTTTTAATTAATAGTCTGTAAAGGCCCACAAGGTGTTTTATAAAGGGTGGCAACCTCATAATCAATAGGTTATACTTAGAATTTGTTTACCCTTGAGTCAAATGTACTAATTATTATTCATAATCCATGCTCCTTGAATGTAAAAAAATCAATCATTCTATTATTTTAGTAAAGTGCATTGAAATACAATAATATTTTATCAGCTTTATAAGATCAGGCAAGCTAATACTGGCTGACTCTGCCATTTACTGACCACTTATATACCATACCACGAAAAAAAATCTGCAACACACAGCAATTTAATCATTATAATAATCCTTTAAGGAAGGTAGCCCAGCTAACTCCACTTTGCAAAGAAAGGAAAATGAAGTTTAAAGTCAAGTTTAAATATATATATAAACCTCAGCTCCTCAGTATTTGGGTGTGAATACTAGTGAAAATGTGACTTAGGCTTATGAGAATTGTCCCTACAAAGCAAATGGATGTGGTGATATTTTGTTTGTGATCTAACAGATAAAGCTTGCCTGAAGATCACTGAAGCAGAGCAGCCACCCACTAGTTCTTACCTCTACGGAATCCTCAGACTGAATGGGGTACCCTGTCTCTACAAATCCTTACACTGAATGCCTTGAACTCCTCTTTCCTCCCACCTTATATTCCTTTCTCCTCTCAGCCATATTCCTTTCTGTCTCCACTTCCTTAGTGTTGGGATTAAAGGCCTGTGACTCCCAAGTATTGGGATTAAAGGTATGAGTCACCACCACCTGGCTCTGTTTCTCTTTAAGACTGGGTCAATCTAGTGTAGCCTTGAACTCACAGAGATCCATCTGCCTCTGCCTCCCGATGACTGGGATTAAAGGTGTGCGCCACCACTGCCTGGCCTCTATGGCTAATTAGTGTGGCTAGTTCTGTACTCTGATCTTCAAGCAAGCCTTATTTGTTAGATCACAAACAAAATAGCACCACATTTCCCCTTTTTTGTCTAAAATAAAAAAGAAGGTTATAACTAACATATGAAAAACTATATACAAATAAGAACAATAACTATATACAATATATACAGGTAATAAATACATCAACAATGTCTAGTCCATTCAAAATATCACCACACATGGACTGTATTGGTTCCTTTTCTTCTCATTGTGACCAAATGGCATGAAGTGACTTAGTGGAGGAGGGGTTTATTAGGCTCATGATTGGAGTGGGTATAGTCAGGCATGGCCGGGAAGGCACAGCCCTGGAGAATGGCTCCAGTCCGTGGTGCCAGGAGCCTGCTGCTGCTTGCCCATACCTCTGAGAAGAGATAAAGGGCAGTCAGGAAGCTGGGAGGGCGACTATAGAGCCTCAAGGTCTTCCCCTAGTAATCCACTTCATCCAGTGAAGTTCTACTTCCAGTTTCCGGACCTCCCCAAACAGCACCACCCAGCTGAAGGGCCAAGTCTTCAAACACGTGAGCCTTTGGGGGCAATATCATTCAAATCCCTGTAGGCAAGTGAATATAATCTTGCATGATTACTATTACAGTTACTGTTGTCACGGTGCTTACTACAAGTATGTATTCTTACTATTTTTGAGGTTATTTGCTCAGGATCACAGATAGTACATTACAAAATCAGAATATGAATTAATGCCTATATGATTTCAAACCTTCAACTCATAGTCAGTAAATGATGCTTTCAAATGACTAGGCCAGGAAACCTTAACACGAAACTAGAAACATGGAAGTCCTCTTCCTTTATTGAAGAAACACACAAGAAACATCATCAGGCCACAGAATCCATTTCTTTTTCTTACAAACCCTATATATATATATACGAACAAAGGTTCCCCACCCATCTTGTGGGTAAAAATGAACTTTTATTTGAACAAAATAGATCATCTTAATGATCATAAAATTGCATCCTTCTCAAAAGAAGAGGGCAAAAAACTAAAATTACTGGGGTGAGCAAGAACCTTATCATTGAGCCAACGTGACCACACCATAGAATGGAGAGCCAAGTCTTTAGCCTGGCTTGCCCAGAATCGGTGACATAACACAGTGCAAACCGTTGGCTGGAAATACAAATCTCAGTGATCTTGACAGATGGCATTAGAAGACTGTGTCTCTGAACAAAGGCCCTAATAAGATAGGGTGATGGCGTTTTTGATATGCTCTTTCAAGTTTGTCCATCCAGTTGATTGTACTCCTGTGCCATTGGGAAGTTCATGTGTGACATGTGAACATGTGTCTTATTAAACCCCCTGAAACCTCAGTCCTAGTTTTTTTCAGTGAATTGATTAAAGTATTTTGGGTTTCTGACTCTAAGATTTCTCTTTGTGTCTGTATTTCTGTATTTTTAAGTTACGATTTAAGCTACCTACTACAGGCCAGACACTATGCTTATATGTCACATAATTAAATCTTTTTAAAATTTTTCTTTTTTTTTCTTTTTTTTTTTTTGTGTGCTTGAGATTGAACCTAGGACCCTTGCCTGTGAGATGAGAACTCTGTCTCAGCCTCGTTTTACACTCTATTTTGAGACAGAATCGCAGTAAGTTGCCAGGGTTGCTTTTGAGTTTGCAGCCCTCTCTTGGTCTCCAGGGTAGCTGGGATTTTAGGCCTGCATCACTGGCCCTGCTAATCTTAGAACATTTACTCATCAAATGATTCTTCTAGACAGGCACTGGACCTGTCTAGAAGTGAAGGTATCCATGCATTAGATGAGGGGGAAACTCCGAGCGTATTTTAGTTAACCTCCTTAAAAAGTAACATTTTTTCTATTGCTAAAGCCAACAAACCAAGTGGTATTCATAAAACTTGCAACTTTGCCACAGACAGAAATCACAGATGTTTCCAAATCATAGTTTCTGTTGTTGTTGTTGTTATTTTAGTTTTGGGGGGTTTTGTTGTTGCTGTTGTTTTTGGGTTTTTTGTTTGTTTCTTTATTTGATTGATTTTTCAAGGCAGGGTTTCTCTCTGTGTAACAGTCCCAGCTGTCCTGGAACTTGCTTTGTAGACCAGGACCGCCTGATCAAGTTACAATTTTTAAAACCATCTCAATATATCTTTTATGCCCATCACTATTTAAAAATAACTCCTAATGCTTATTAATTCCATCAGTACTATTAAAATCTAGTTGTGCCAGGCAGTGGTGGCACACTCCTTTAATCCCAGCACTTGGGAGGCAGAGGCAGATGTATCTCTGAGTTTGAGGCCAGCCCGGTCTACAGAGTGAGTTTCATGACAGTCAAGGCTATGCAGAGAAACCCTGTCTTGAAAAACAAACAAACAAAACAACAAAACAAAATCTAGTTATAATCAATAAAAGATAGCATATATTACCAGGCCACAAATTAAGTAATTTTTATAAGTATGGTATTTTATAGTCTATTCCAGTGGGGGTTTTTTAATTATTAAATTTATTTATTTTCCATCCTAACTGCAGTTTCCCTCCTCTCCTCTCCTCTCTTCTCCTCTCCTCTCCTCTCCTCTCCTCTCCTCTTCTCTCCTCTCCTTTCCTCCCCCCAGATCCCAGTGTTTTCAGGTTAAAACATTACTCAGAGGAGGCTCTGGAGTTTTACAAAACTGTCCAAGGCACACAGAGTATGAAACAGAACAGGGACCTGTAATGGAGATCAATAGCAATGGCCCCCTCCTCACAACTGACTGGTGTGTGTGACTCCATTCTAGCCAAGGAGATGTGAAAAGTCGGCTAGAGCGGGCCTTCTGGAAAGCCTCCTTCCCCCAGGGAACGCCAAGAAGAGCAAGTTACTTTTGTCCCTCCGCATGCAGCTGTAACTCGATGCGGTGCCTGGACCGGCTACAGCAGGCTTGCAGCCAACCTGAGAATGACATCAACCCAGAGAACATCTTAGTCTTCAGCAGGCTGCCTGATGGGTAACAGCAAGAGCCAGCTCCCTGTCCTATCTAGTTTGGATTATGGTTTCAGAATCACCACTACCCTAAACTGCTATACTTAGGCCTTAGAGAGAAGTTCTCACTGAGAACTTAACCCTTCACCTGGGCCAAGAGAGAGCAGAGGGATCATAAGAGTCAGAGGAAAACTGGACTGTAAGTCCTTGAAGAGCTTCAGTCTGTCTAAAGCACTTCTTAAAACTTGGCAGACACCGTGGCATGCTCCTTTAATCCCAGCACAGGCAGGTAGATCTCTGCGAGTTCAAGGCCAGCCTGGTCTCATTTGGGCTGAAGCGGAGCATGAAATAAGATAAGAAAGAGATCATGCAGGACCTTGTGAGAAGTTTACCCTTAATTCTAATGTAATGGGAAATTATTAGAGAACGTAAAACATGCCAGCAGGTAAGTATGACCCAAGGCATGGCATGGTGCGTTGCTCAATCTGGCTGTTGCTCTGTGGAGGAGATTCCACTGCAGAGAGAAAGTATAACAGTGGGGGAGGGGCACATGGCTGTTGCAGAAATCCAGATATGCCATAAGGCCTATTCCTATCATTTATCGGTACTTGTGTTTCTGAACTTCATTCTTTCATCTATTCAGAAAGCTCTCAAGGAACACTGCTTAGGAGCTGGGCACTGAGCTGGGAACTACTCATACCAAATTGAATAAAAAGCAGCTTCCAGGTAGGTGATAGCCTTTAATCCCAGAACTTAGGAGGCAGAGGCTGGTGGAGCTCTGTGAGTTCGAGACCAGCCTGGTCTACAAAGTGAGTTCCAGGACAGTCAGGGTTGTTACTCAGAGAAATCTTGTCTTGAAAAACCAAATAAATAAATAGATAAATAAATAAACAAACCACTTTCATATCATTGGTGCTTATCTTCCCTTAGATGCTACCCATGATTTATAGCTTAACATAGATGGAGAAAGGCAGGAATACCAATAGAAATTGGGTTCTGTAGAAAACAGTAGCAGGAAAATGTTCATTGAGACTTCAGCCAAATATAGCAGCACACACCTGTAATCTCAGGGCTCTGGAGGTGGAAGCCCACAGATCATGACTTGAAGATCAGTCTTGGCTACTAGGAAGACCCTAAACAAAACATTTTTAAAGAACAAACCCCCAGAGCTGGGTGTGTGGTGTATATTTTTAACTTTAGTCCCAGCTCTTTGGAGGCAGAGGCAGGCAGATCTCTTTGAGTTCAAGGCCAGCCTGGTTTACATAGTGAGCTCCACAACAGCTTATGTAGAGAGACCCTGTTGTGAAAAACCAAAAGAAAAGAACAAGAATAAAACACCCAAAAATATGAGGCTAACCACACCCCTCCTCAGGCCCTCCTTAGGGATCAGGCTTAATGGTTCTTTTCCCTTAACCTTAATGAACAGTAGGCCCCTGTTTCAGAACATCAGGCAATGTGAGAGAACTCCAGGAATGTTTATTAAATATTCAGAAAAGAAAACTGTTGGTCTAGTCATTTACAAAGCTCTGGGATTGAGGTTTTCTCCCTGAGAGAAAGAAGGAAAAGAGACTGATGGCATCTTCTGAAGCTGACCAAGGCAATGTTCCAAAGCATCTTACATCGATCCCATCTGACGTGTGAACAATTTAAGAATCATGAGATACTATTTGGTTTCAACCTGAGCCCTAGCCCTTTGAGGTTTAATTAATGTGCTCAACCAAAAACTTATCTGCACCCGTTCTGAATTAGACTAGAAGGGTTTTATAGAGCACATAATAGTTCCTTTTGTAAGCAACACTAGAAAGTCTTTTCTAAAGGCTAAATATGATAGTCCTGAGTGGGCATGGAAGCTGGCAGTAAGTTTTAAACACATCCGCACAAACCCTTTTTAAACAACTGTAGTTCAGTAGGCAACTAGGGTTGTTCTCATGGGTTACCTAGAACTTCAAATGTGAATTCCCTATGCCCCCGGCCCCTAGTCACTCCAAACTCCTAATAAGAAAATAAAAACCCTACTAGATGGTTGTAATAAAAGAAATTAATGACAGTTTAGACTAGCTTTGCCAAGACATTGGGCACAGCAAGGCTTTTAGGCTGCTAAAATACGTGTTGGCAAGTATTGTGGAAGACATGGTTCTGATTAAAAATATAAAATATGGCCAACAAGTTAACTCTGTGGATAAAGACACTTGCCTCCAAGCCTGTCCACTGGAGTTCAAGGCCCGGGACCCATATGGTGGACGATAGAAGCAATTCCGCACAGGAGAGTAGGGGAATGCCTTGGCTCCATATGTACACACACACACACACACACACACACACACACACACACACACAAGTAAATAAATATAAACAAAATCCTTTAAATACATATAAATCGGGGTTTTTAATAGCGAAATATAGAAACCCACCCCTGTGACTGGAGAGCTTTAGCGTGCCTTAGGAACTACCTGATTTACTGGGAGGGCACATGAGGCTGGCGGCCTACTTTCAACTTACAAACTAAGCTAAACTGGTGGTGCATGATTTTTTTTTAAATTTTGATTATTATTTTTTTATTGTATGTGTATTGGTGCTTTGCCTGCATGTATGTTTGTGTGAGGGTGTCAGATCTTGGAGTTACAGGCAGTTGTAAGCTGCCATTTGGGGTATTGGGAATTGAACCTAGGTCCTCTGAGAGAATAGTGCAGTAAGAGGAACGGGCCGCGTTCCTGGCGCCTGGCTAGCTTACACCCGAAACAGTTACACAGAAACTGTATTCATTTAAACACAGCCTGGCCCATTAGTTTTAGCCTCTTATTGGCTAACTCTCACATGGTGATTTAACCCATTTCTATTAATCTATGTTCACCATGAGGTAGTGGCTTACCGGGAAAGCTTCTAACCAGCGTCAGTCTCTGGCAGGAGAACCATGGCGTCTGCCACACTACCTTCTTCCCAGCATTCCATTCTGTCTACTCCACCTACCTGATTTCTGCCCTATCGAAAGGCCAAGGCAGTTTCTTTATTCACCAATGAAAGCAACACAAATACATAAGAACCTCCTACACCAAATAGCATGTGCTCTTAACCCCAGTGGTGCATGCTTTTAAGATCATGCAGGCAGATCTCTGTGAGTTCTGTTCACAGAGCCTGGTCTACAGAGAGAGTTCCAGGACAACACCGGTGCCACACAAGGGAGACCCTGTCTAGGGGAAAAAATTGTAAACTCAATTTCTAAGTTTGGAACATGCACACAGCACAGAGCAGGCTCACTGCACTTCAGGTAGTGTTTTATGGAACCATAAAGCTCTTCTTATATAGGCACAGCCTTAGGCACTTGGAAGAATCTGATATCTCTTTCCTGGTTTAATATCACGTAAAATACCAGTAAATTCACTGATCTGGTTAGATAAAATCTCTCTCTCATTACTTCATGCGTATTTCCTAGGGCTAACCCTTCTTCCTGGGGCACGTGGGCACCGTTTTTGTTTGGCGTGTTTCAATGCACACTATGCCTTGCAAAGGTCTGGAGTGACAATGTAACCTCAATGCTTTAAAATAAATATCACCTCAGCTTCGACTCTGTGAATTAGTGAGTGGCTACGGGCAGATCCTTCTGAGACAACCAGCTTAAATCATACAGCCAGGAGGGCAAAGAGGCCTTTCAGAATCATGACTTTTTAACCATTGCCACACTCTCAAGGTAGAAAAATGCTTCTAAAGAAGCCCTGCATATACCTCAGTAGAAAGTACTTGCCTAGGCTGGGCAGTGGTAGTGCACACCTTTCAATCTCAGCACTTGGGAAGCAGAGGCAAGTGGATCTCTGTGAGTTCTAGGCCAGCCTGGTCTACAGAGCGAGTTCTAGGACAGTCAGGGTTGTTACATAGAGAAATCCTGTCTCAGGAGGAAAAGTACTTGTCTAATATGTTCAAAGCCCTGGGCTTGACTGGCTACACTATGAACATGGAGAGGAGAGGGATAAAAGGAACCAAAGGTATAGTTCTTCCTTTCCCTCACAGTTATCACAGAGATCATACTGAGTCTAAATTCTCATGAAATGCTTCCTGTTTTAGGCCTGACATTTATTGACATTTCTTGCACATACATGGCCAGCAATTTCACTTTTCTTGAACTTTCATTCCTTGGCAAAATTTCTAATTTAATGCAACACTGAGAACATATCTAAATACTTGGATCTATTTGGGGAAAACAAAAGGGACAGACGTTTAGCAGAGATCTCTGTGCCGGCATGTTGAGGGTTGGAGTGGTGGTGTTTATTGTGTTTTGTTTTTCTTTCTGACTTGTCTGCTTTCTATGTGCCATGCCATTGGTTCAACCAGGCAGTGCGAGTTCGCTCAATCATCTAATCCCTTCTAGCATTACATTTTGCTTTTTTTTTTTCAAATCCTTGGCTTTATCAGGAAAAGAGAAAATATTTGCTTTTATGTCCTTTAATCCAACTTCATTACCAGCTCTAATGTTGCCTCCCACTAGGCTTAGTTTAATTGCCCACTATTGATGAATGAATCAATCATTCAATGCAGATGGAGTCAGAAAGACAATTGCATCAAATCTACCTAGCGCGAGGCATTAGAATGTGTCAAATAGAAAGATAACAAAGGAATAAGGGATATAGAGTTTTAGGCGAAGGCTAGATGGGTCAAATGGCTGAAGAAATAGATCTCTCATTTGCTTGTTATCCAAAAGTGTACTCATTCAGAGCTCACTGCTCGTTGTGCTGACTGTCTCTACACAGTCGATTTAAGATAAGATTTTATTTTTTGACATTAAGCTGACCTATCGACAGATTCTATCACAGATGGTATTTTATCCATCTCTAATAACCCACTGGCTCATATAAAACCCAATTGTTGATTTTTTTAAACAAAAGTTTTACTAAAAAAAATAAACCAATAGTCACAAAGACACATAGTAGGCAAAAAGACATTAATACCAAAACCTCAATAATTCACCCAAATTTATTAAATACCATATTTCTTCTAATAAAGGAATAGAATTTTTAATGTAAAAATTTTTATTCACTCTTTAAAAGTTATACCAATGACACATATCAAAATAGACCATCTTCCATGATCAGCCATTAGGGTGACAGCCCACCCCAGCCTAGCCCACTAAAGTCTAGAATAGGAAGTAAAAAATAATACTTCTAGTTACAACCAGAACATAAATGAACATATGCAGGGTTTTCCTCTTAAATTCCAGCCAGGATATCAGGATTGTTAATACCTCTGTCAAGAGAATAAAGAATCTTACAGTGAATTGTCTACTCAGGACTTGAGTTCTCAACTAAGAACTATGACAAGCTACAACTCTCCTAATGTGTAAAGAACTATAATTCCAGTTTTTTACGAGTCAGTGAACTGAGTCAGAAAGGGCCAATGATGAATTTACAAATTATGTCCTATACGAAATTAGTCAATACAGTATAGACTGGCCTGTTAGCCAAGGAGCCACAAATCCTGCTCTGGACCTTCTTTTTCTTTCCCACTCTACCAAACAGGGCAAGCAATCACCAAAAGCATTTCCCACAGGAAACCACAAACCCCAGTGCCCCTGGTGCCACCTGCAGCCCTTCTGTACAATGGTTGGCCCACCCCAATTCTCTTTAATTCTCTAGAGCCAACGGGTATACAACTGCACCAAACCACTGAATTTCACAATGTAACTTGAGACAAACTGAATCTGAAAGGCTATTTTATGGGTATTTTGCCTCCGCTCTTGCAGGTAATACAATCCATAGTACACTCACTGGCTTGCAGGGCCTGACTCTCCTAATCCTCATTGCCACACTTCCTCTGGTTCGCTTCTCAAAGGAAGTATGGCTGAGAGGACCAGCCAGGAAGATTAGTCTTTCTTAATCATTGTGTTGTTCATAATGGAACATAATGGAAGACTCGATCAATTTATAATTTTATTTGTGAGTTTTACTTCTTTCTTTATCATAAAGCATGGTTCTTTTGTTTTTAATATATTTTATCGATTTTAAGTAGTTGTTTAAAACAGAGTCTTCATTGTCTTGGAGTGTTTCATAATCTAGTAATAAAAAGGAGGGTGGTCTCAAATCATAGCATTTGTCAAATGAATCTTTTGACTGCAATTTTGCCACTACATAATACTGAAAACTCAAAATCTGAAAAATAAAATTTGAACATCGTACATGACTTTGCTAGGCTGATTAATATTGACATTTTGCATTTGACATGAAACCATGATATTCATCTGTCATTTTTGGTCTAAATCAGAAGGAGGGGGAAAGTACAATCAGTAGCTAAAGGATTATAGGGCTATCTGCAATTGACCTATAATTAAAATGATAAAATGCCATGCTTGAAATATGCTGAAGACAGCTTTGTTATCTTGTAAGCGTTCCATGAGGGCTATTTTATTTTCTCAGTAAGTAATTTCCAGTAGGAAGAGAGTGACTATATTTCTGAGCATATTGACAAAAACGTCTTTCAGTTTCATGGCAGCTAAGTGATTGAACAGAAACTCTGGCCTCGGCAGTTATATACAAGCCCTTTAGCCTGAAAAGGGGGCCTAGATTGCCACATTCATTTTATTTCCCTACGATGCATCTGCAGAGTAGAAACAAAACTCCCAGTTTTATCCAGCCTTCAAGTTCAGTCCTATATTTTTCCATTTGAAATGAACTGGTGCTGATGTAGAGCGGACATGCCTGTTGGAATGCCCTCAGGCCTTTCATTTCTTGAATGATCTGCTAAGTCTTGGAATCCACCCAAACCTACTTGAAGCACCCCCTCTGCAAAGTTTAATCTAATTTAAATGAACTTACTCCTCGGCAGAAAATGCCCTTTCTTATTTCTCTTTGTTTTTTCAGTGAGCACATGGACATATTTTTGTGTTTCTAAACATGTGGGTGCTGAAACAACTCAGAAAGAGAGAAAAAAAGAAACGATACATATTTCTTTACTCCAGTCATGTTAAGAGCAGTGGCAGAAAAACACAATTCTAAAAACTCTTGGCCCTGGCACTGTGCAAATTATTTCACAATATGCAAAGGATTAGGCAGCAATGTACTCATAGTTTCTGTCAAATGTTTCTCTAGTATAAGTAATTCCATAAAGCCAGAGGCCTGATATCTCTCTTTATCTTCTATTCATTTCTATACACTTCTTACATCCACATTTTTACAAATAAAAGCAGCAATAGCACATGCATGCCTGAGGATAAATGCAATCATATATGCCCAAAACACCATACAGGTTCCAAAATATTTTAAAACATTTATCTCTACAAGGAATATGTGAGTACAATATAGAAATTCATAAACAAATGGAAAAGAGGTATTGAATTCTTCCTGAACATATATATATATATATATGGTGACTTGCTGTAAACTGGTCAGTTTTTCTAAACCAAAAATTTGAACATTTATAGTTTTACTTGACCAGGAGTCTTCCAAAGAAAATTAAGATACTGGACATGGGGGAAATGTAATGTTTAAAGAGGAGACACAAAAAGTAATGGAACTAGAAGGATCACAGTGCATGAGGCTCTTCCTTTAAGTTAATCTCTCTCTCTCCCTCTCTCCCTCTCTTTCTCTCTCTCTCTCCCTTCCTCCTTCACTCCCTCCCTACCCTCCTTTTTCTCTAAGCAACTTTCAGCTAAGTATTTTGCTTTCAGTAATACAGGGGATGAGAAAATCCTTGAGGTCAGAAAGGGTTTGTTTTATATGTTAAAATGAGCTATTCATCCCTGGTGATCATTAGAAAATGTCACCAGAGAAGAAATGTACCCAAGAGGATCTTGCAAAACTCCAACTCTGGGAGTTCTGTTCTATCTGAAGACTTCCCATTGTCTCAGCAGCCCATTCATTTACTCAAAAAACATTTATCAGGTACTATGATACCCAGCGCTACATTACCATGAGCAAGGCATTAAATCTTCAAAGCAGTTTCTTATTCTACACTCATGTTGACATATTTAGGTGGGGCCTTAAATTCTCTATTCAACTGAATGCCTTAGTTCCCTTATAAGTAATTTGTCATCTGAGGCACCTTGAAGAAGGTTTCATTTTTCACCAATGGAATTCTACCATGTATGATGGTATCTACGTAGGAGTTCAAATCATAAAGAATATAGATTGCAAATCCAAATAGTACAGACTAAATATCATTCCAGGATTGGGTTACTGGAATTAGGCCTCTAGATTCTGCTCTTACTTAGAGTTTCAAGAAATAAATTTCAGTTTTGACGATCTTCAAAAACAAACAAACAAAAAACTAATCAAACCTTAGTTCACTATAAACTAATTTGTTTTCTTTCATTGTTATAAACAAAAAGAGGAATGATTATAATCTCCCTTCACTGGAAACTCTAGCATCATGGGAATTTTCCCAGGCAGCTTTGTGGCAATCCAAGGAGGCTTCAAGTATGTTATAATTATAGCTACCATTCATTATATGTCTATTGTGCTAAGCATTTTATATTCAATACTCCGGCTTATTTTAGGCTTCCCCGCAGTGTATCGTAATTCCTATTTTCCCAAGGAAGAAATCAAGGCTCGGAGAAATTAGGCAACTTTCCCCAAGAGGCACAGTTTGCAAGTGTGTGCAAGAGAGGGATCTCTGACTCTGCACTATTCTGCTTCCTGGATGAGTATCAGTTGTCTGTAGTGTGTTTCTATGCTTAAGGGGGAGGGATGACCCCGCCATTACCGTAAAGATTGAGGAGATGAGGACTGATAATTCTGTCTGGGGAAGATTTCTTAGTGCAGGGGAGAAAAAAAAATTTTCAGGGGTGAAGAGAACAGTCACAGCTGTTGAATGAAGAAAAAAAAATCCTCCTGGAGGGACCCTGGCTCAATTTCCCCCCACCTACCCGGAGCTCGATCCCACTCTGGGCTCGGTGATTGACAGGCTACTACGAGCCAACGACGGAGGACCGCGTGGGGGTCGGAGCAAGCGTTAACTTCTCGGCTTTGCTTCTCCCATTACCTCCGCCCCCCTCCAGGCACCCGCTGGAAGCTTCCACCGCCAGCGCCGCGAGGCCGGGAGGCCGCTGACTGATGAGGGCGGCCGGGCGGGAGGGTGCTGAGTGAGGCCCAGGCGTTCTCGCCTCCCGGCCTCGGGACCCTAGCAGCTGCCCCCGCCGGCGTGGCCAGCTCGGAAGGGAGCTCAGGCCCAAGGCCTCGCCTAAGGTTCTGGAACCTTCACCCAGGCAAACGGGCACGGCAGAAGCGAGGCCTGGGCCTGAGCTGTGGCCAGGGGGGTACTGGAGACCGCGAGGCCTAAGCGCATAGGCTCAGGTTCTCCTCCCACCCGGGGTTGACCCTGAAGATGGATTTCACCGTGTGGCTGTGAAGGGGCGCAGCAAAAGAGCAGGCCCTAGAGTCGGCGCAGGCCACAGGCGCCCAGCCGCCCTGCTCGCCTCCTCCTAGGCTCCCAAAGCTTGCCAGCCTAGGCCCCAGCACCCCTCCCACCCTCCCACCACGAGCTGAGCTCCGCTTTCCCTCCATCAACTCCAGGCCGAATTCAATCCGAGAAGGCTCCTTTGAGCTTTTGTGTTTGCTGGGGGAGATGTGGGCGCAGGAGGGATCGCGTTACAACTTTCATTTCCTGAAATGTTTGAGGGAACATCCAGGGTTTTTATCCCCACATCAGGCCCGGCCATGGGCTCGGATTTCAGGCCTTGTCACTCAGCTGTCACCAAACAAACGAGGCTCTCAGAGCCCAGGAGAGGGAGAGCTACCTGCTATTCATGACCCCTGGAGCAGGTGATCGCTCATGGGAAAAACAGGTAGAATTAATCATAGGGCTGGTCTCTGCTTCCTCTCCTTTTTGGCAGACCTGGCCACCGTGTGAAACCTATCAGAAATCAAATTAACTCTTTCTTGTCCCCCACGGGAACAGAAAATACTTTTCAGAAAACTCAACATCCATCCACAGTCTAATGGTGGAATGAGAGTGAGAGGCAGTTTCTTAGCGTCTAGTGGTCCCTGGATTTGGGGTAGAACGAGATATTCCCATGCCATCTATGAGAAGTCCTACCGATTAGAAGTCATGGGTATAATCCCTAACCTCAGGTAGATTCCAGCATCTTCTCCCTGTCTACCTGGATGCCATTGCTTGCTTGTAGTAAAAGGGAAACCTTCTAAGAAATTTCTGTGAGTAGGAATTTCCCTGCCTTCCTTTCTTCCCTCTGCCATCAATATGTAGGGTGTCCATACCGAGGTCTGGGTGAGACCAATCTCTCAAAATCTCCCCATCCTTTTCTTATTAATTTGTCGTTTGGGAATTTCATACATGCATGCAATGTGTTTTGATCAAAGTTACTCCGCTTTCTCTCCCCAATTCTCCCCATCTCCCCCAACCCTAACTTCATGTACTTTATTTTTTTTTAAAGCCCACTTAGTGCTGCTAGTATATGCATGGTTGGAGGGCCACCCATCCGAGCATGGGCAACCTGCATCCCTAAAGAAGAGTGACCAGCCCGGTGGTGCCTTTAATGCCAGCACTCGGGAGGCAGAGGCAGGCTGATCTCTGTGAGCTCCAGGCCAGCCTGGTCTACAGAGCTAGTTCTAGGACGGACTCCAAAGCTACACAGAGAAACCCTGGCGGGGGGAGTGACCCTCCCTCCCCATTTATCTTAATTCTAGTTTAATTCTTGCTTTAGCTGGACCAAAGCAGAAAGGTCTACATTCTTTTGCTCTTTGCGAATAATATTTTTTTAATTTTTTTTTGCTTTGAAATTGTAGTATGAATTTAAAATCATACTATTTTATGTTTTGTTATGTCTTTCTTTTTCTACACCTCCTTCCTCTCTCTAGGATGAAATTTTCTAGAGACAATATAAAAATGCCTTCAGCTTTGTTTCAAAGATATATTAATATTGGAAGAGCTAACCAGGACAGTTTAGGAACTTTAAAACAGACTGATTTTTTTTAAGGTAGAAATATAGTAAGAGGCCTGTTATTATCATTCTGCTTGCTAGTTCTTCCACAAAAAAATTGTGTGTGTGTGTGAGAGAGAGAGAGAGAGAAAGAGAGACAAAGCAGGAGATATACAGCATGTAAAATAATCCTCCTGGCCTTTTTTTTTTAATGAAGATTTTTGTCTGTTTATTTTGGAAATAGTCATTGGTTCCAGATTCCCAGAACTGATTTTCTTAGATTAGTGATTTGTACTTAGAGGTAGCGCCCTGAGCAATATTATTCTTCAATTAAAATGTAAAAAAGAAAAGAAAAAGGAAGAAACCTTGACTTGACTTTAGGGGAAGCATGTCATGTTTATGTAGCATCAGCAATGCCTAAAAGATATGCAGCACACACATCCGAAGGCAGACAAAGGTTCAGTTGTTGAAATGTTCTTTTCACCTCATAGACACTAAGAGTGTTGACATTCTCTCTAGTGCAACCTTTAAAAATGGCTGCACTGACTTCCATCTTTAAAGCAATTCTATGTAAATTCATCACTAGTTCCGTCTTCCTTGACTAAGTGAGCTTAGAGGTACAACTAACTGCGCAGTATTGCAGAGCAAGCCATCTCACTCTCAAAATGAGCAGGTTCTCTGTAAGCTTGTTTCCACTCCCCCCCCCAAGTCCCCACCACTGCCACACTCGGCAGCACAAGTTCTACCACAGACAGACGCCTGTAGTCATATAATATTTGTGTGAGAGCCAACCAAAGATGTCACACTTAGGTGAGCTTGGGGTGTTGGGTTGTTTTATTTTGTTCTCGGGTGAGGCAGGGGTCACAATCCCATTGTCTTTTCCTAGTATTTAAACCACTTAAGTGACTGGAAAGTCAAATTAGAAATTTTAGCAAAGCAGCTAAAGCCTTCCCCGAGGGCAAAAGGAAAAAAAAAGTGTATGCCGAGAGGGTGGGAGAGTAGTTGAATTTGTAAAAAATAATGTCAATAGAACACCTCAAAAGTCCATTTCACGGTCGTGTTGCCTGAAATCTATAGATTATCAAGGACATTGACTATGAGATGTATTCTGTAAGAATCTCAAGACATGGTGTCTTGGTGTCTTGTGTCAGTAAAAATGCATAATCTGGGACCCTTATTTTAATTCTACATGGATGTCCACTCAGATCCTGAGCCACCACCAGTTTCCCAGCTCCCCCTCCAAAGTTGGTTTTATCATGAATGAGTCATGGCATTTTAAAAGTCATAATCCATTTAAAGTCCAAATTAAACTAACTTGTACGGCATATTAAAGTAAAATTGGCGGTGTCAGTCCATGATATTCCTATTTGATTCTACCTGTGTCCGTCTCATAAAGCATTTATTTTTTTAATGACTTTGAGGGAAAGGCAGAAAGGGGACTAGACAGATGTAGGTGGTATAATTTGCAGTCTGTATTATTATATAAAGGTCCAGAATCTCTCTGCCTCTTTTTCTTTCAATGGCAATCACTAACGATAAGGAAGAAAAATCTGCACTCAGAATCTTTCCACATTTTAAATTACAATTGAGAGGCCACTTCAGGCACACAGAAGTATATGTAAAATCTAAAAAGTTAATCTATTCGCCTTTTCAATAATAGGACTTGGTTTTGATGTTTGGTTTTCAGTTTTCTTTTCTTTCCTACATTGTTCTGTTTGACCATGGGGGATATTTTCGGATCACGGTAACAGACAATAGTGTGTACCTTTCCTAAAAGCCGGGTGGGATTGTACTCTACCTGCCGAGAACCCCCCAGTCTCAGCTGTCCATTAACAAGTTAAAAGAAGATCTGAGGCCCGGACCGAGAACCGGCGGCTTTCCACGCGCCTCCAGCAGTCTCTTTTGCTTTGTTTTTAAATGCTACTGCCGTGTTGTTTCTCGCTGTCTGAAAGGACCACAGCGTCTAAAACCCTGATTGTCATCCTCAGTAGGAGAACAGGTTTCCGATTTCATCAGCTGGAATGAAGTTGTGTGTGTGTGTGTGTGTGTGTGTGTGTGTGTGTGTGTGTGTGTGTGTGTGTGTGTGTGTGCTGAGTTTAAAACGTGCACGAAAATGAGGCCTTCCCAGGGCAGCGCTTTTTCTGGGTAGAAGAAAAGCCAACATTTCGTACATAATTTTTTTATAGTTTTTTTCCCCCGCTGGTTCACCTACCTCTTGCCATCTCCCCATCCCCAGCACTTAGAGACGTTCCCAGGTGGATTTTCTGGACCTAGTCAGAGCTGAGAAGGAGTCTCTATGAACTTGGGGTGCTCAAAAATCCCCACTTGGCTAAGGTAACGCAGCATACCTGCAGCTATGGGACTAAGTCCTGGGGTACCTTCACTGCAAAATGCTCCTGAGATGTAGTGGCCACAGACACTGGTTCCTCTGGCTTTGGATGGCTGGGGGAGGTGGTCTAGGAGTCTTTAGAGTCTTCTGGGAGAAAGCTTTGGAAAAGGAATAACCCACCTGTGCCTGTCAATACCATCCACCTCTATTAAATCTGGGTTTTGTGTACTTCTACACAAGAATGCTGCGCAGGTGGGCTGGCGCCTTCTCTCTGAGTCCGGGACTGGACAAAGGTAGCTGCCCCGGACCCCTTCCGCAACCGGATTACACTGGAAACAAAGTTACTTCTCTGCCATAAAGGATATACTTTAGAAGCCAGGTACCACTCCCCAGCTGTAGAAATGGTGACTAGCTCCCAAATAGGCCATCTACCTGGTCGGTACTGCTTGGATCGCATTTGAGTAAGGCGTTTAAGCCACAGAGCCAAAGACTGGGCCCCAGTCTAGTGGGAAGGGCCGCTGGGGAATGGGCCGCCCGGCCGAGGTCGCAAGGGGCGAGACTCCCGGCCAGAGCCGACTGTTGAGCGTGTGCTGAAGAAGCCCAGGAGCGTTGACACCTGCTCAGGGAGCCTCACGCAACCCGGAGACCTAGTCCACTTCAAGGCCAGGTGTCACCCTGCTATGGAGCGTCCCGTGCCACTCTAGTGCTAGAAACTCAACATTACGAGGCTGAGCCTTGAGTCTGGGAGATGACTCCGGGCACCCAAGATGAGACGCTGCTTTGTCTCGCAAGACTCAACCCAAGGCCCTGTTTTCTCACTTGAGGCCAGCCTGGCCTCCTCTGCTATCAGGGACTTCGCACCACCAGACCCTGTGCCTGGAGCCTCCTAAAAATCCTGGTCCTGAGACAGGTGCGGTTCTCTTTTGGTAGCAGAGAGGTCCTCCAGGACTGCCCTTGCCTCCTCAATGCAGAGTGGCACCAACAGCCTCCCCGGAGGGCAGAGAACAGACGCTCCCACCCGCCCCGTACCCTACCCCCCAGTTCTCTGCAACCGAAGGCTGGAGTCCTGCCCATGGGCCCCCTCGAAAGACCTTCAAGCGTGGGAGGCCGCTATGAATGCGGCCTCTGCAAGCCGTGGGTGCACAGCCGGAGGGAGGGCAAATGCCGTGGGGTGCGGTACCTGGTGCTCAGAGGTAGGCGACCCGACCCGGAGTCAACGGAGCCAAGGCTTGGCAAACTTGGAACTGGGCCACCAGCGCGGTCCCACTGGTAGCTTCCACCCTATCTCAAGATGAAGAACAAGCTGTCCTTACCTAGAAAATAGATTCAATACCTACAGCGACCAGGTCCAGGGATCTCAGGTCCAGGTTCTTGAATCGCCACCTGCCAAGCCAAAGACTCAGGAATTGCTGGCCAAACCCCTTCGCCTCAGAACTTAAGAAGCGTCTTTCTCAGCCAAAGGATCACGGGAGAAGGAAAGAAGACAGCTGGATCCCAGCGACCTTGTATTGAGATTGAAGACGTTTTAAAATCATCGCTCGATTTGGTGGTTTTTTTTTAAATTTCACTTGGCAAATGCTGTGAAATTTTGTCCTAAAACCACTTTCTTTATAAGAGGCTGAACAATTAATTTTGGCTAGCGCTATGAAATCTGCGGAGGAAAAACGAAAAGAGGCTCTACATTCGGTTAAACTTTGTCTCCAAGAAGGTAAATTGGATGCCCCTCAACAGCTGGCTCTCGGAGATTTTCTCGAAGGAAAAAAATATAGTTAGGTCCCCCCCCTCCAATGATCGCTCTAAAATGATTGCCAAGAAAACTCAGAGCAATATCCAGCTTTCTTGCCTCCTCCTGCTTGTCCGCTCTTAGCCAGACTGAGCTGGGGATGGCGGAGAGAGGCAGATTGTGCAATTTCTTATTAAACACATCTGGAATATGTGCATTCTGGATCGAGTGCCAGGAGTTTTACAAAGAGTTTATGGCTGTGACAGAAAACTGTCCTTTTAACGAGTTTACAAGCAGTAATCACGGGGACTTTTACAGGACTCGCCGTCTTAGCTGCTAGCCAGACCTGCAGACTTTTCCAAGATCCACCAACCAAAGGAGCAGGAAGTGGGCCGGCGCGCCCTGGGAGACAGAACTTCCACGACTCTACAATTATGCCAAGAGGAGCTGCAAGAGTGTGTGTGTGGAGGGGGGGTAGTCGGAGTAGGAAGCGAGGGCATGTAAGAAATTAAAGTAATTGGCCCTTATTTTCCAGAGAGATTTCCGCGGTCTCTTTTGAAGCCTGTCAGGGTCACTGAAAGCTATCTTTGGGCCGGGTGTTTGTTTTGGGGCGTGAATGCGAAGAATGTGTGGAGATTCCCTGGGAGAGCCCCTCCTGCAGAGGGTGGCATTTCTCCGTGGCCCAAGACGTGGAGAATAAACACCCTAGTGACTTAAATAAACACCGACTTAATGATCCAAAACACTAACAAGGGAGATTGGGACCCGGAGCTCCAAGCCCAAATGATGGTCTCTGAGCGGCTGTGTGCACATCTGTCCATCACCAAGGGAAAATGGCATTATAAGTAAAAGTGACTATATTTAAAACCAGTGACCATTTCTCTTTTAAACGCAAACAATTCGACAGTTTAAAAAAAAAGAAAAGAAAACTCATGATAGGGCAGCCTTAATTTCACACACATCCACACCTCAATCCACTCGGGTCAAGAACTACAGGGGAAGGTAAGAAAGAAATATATTAATGTTGACATTTATAGATGAGGAAAAATCAAAATTATGAAACTGTCATGTCAGAAAAATAAATAGACTCTCCCTGGGGAACAATATTTTACAAAGCACAAGCAAGCCAATCCTGTTATCCTGAGTAGAATTTTAATAAATAATGCCATTTGTTTCACTAGTCTTAAAAGCTAAATACAGAAGATACATCATTTTGCCCCAGGCAAAAAAGAACATGGAGGCTTCATGATCATTGGGATTTTTCTGGACACTATCTGAGAAAAGAGCTTCCGATGGCCTGCTTTTTATTTGTACAGATCAATTTGTAATTTTAAATCAGTGTTCGAGTTCCCTTTTTTTAAAAAAAAAAGCAGATAAATTACTTTTGCTTTCACAGTCTTTTCATAAGCTGTTAACATAGAAGAACCTAGTTAACATATGAATGCTGTGGAGAAGAAACAGTGGTAAACAAAACTGCATTCCTAAACAATAAAAAATAAATAAATACCCAAGGCTAAATGTCTTCTCTTTTGTCATATCTTTAACCTATTTTCTTGGTTTCCGGTGACAGGCTTCAAAAATAACCTGTAATTCATAACTACCCCTAAGTAAGCAAGAAGACTTGTTTCTAAATAGGCCCAATGACAGCAATACAGGACTCACCTTTCTCAGAAACAGAATCAAACTCCTGGTGATCTACTGAGTTTTAATTTAGACTGGTTTGGGTACAATAGAAAAGAAGCCTAGAAACACTTGCTGTTTTAGTAACAAATCCCAGGTTGCCAGGTTTGTTGGCACCCTTGTGCAAGAAGAAAGTAGGAACAGACAGTCCTCTCAGCAGGGGCAGCCTGCCTACCTACTAGGAAAGTCCTGAGGGTAGGAGTGAGGACGTTTGGGAAAGTGGCTTCCCCTCCCTTGTTGGTACACTTTTAGAGTTTCTCATAAGAAAAAGAAAAGGAAAAAGAAAGAAAACAATCACCAAAAAAACCCCACTAAATTTGACAAAAATAGTTGTATTACTAATGCCACTTCTATTTCTAGCCACCTCACATAGAGAGCATTAAGACATTTAGGCACTTGTTTTCCCCACTAATACTGTTCTTTTATTTTAATCTACATAAAATTATTTAACACTAAATATGAAAAATGTAAACTTAATTTTTCCCATCAAAACAACTATGATTTTATTTTTCTTAAGAATGCAGCCAGCTCCTCTCAGCCTGGAGGGTTTTTTTTTTAATTTGTTTTTGTTTTCATTATTTTTGACATGTCTCTCTCTTCATTTCCTTTTCCTCTTCCCTGAACCATTTCTCCATCAATAAATTAAAAGGAAATAATTAAAATCCAGTTGATTTGTAATTTTTCTTCACTAAAAGAAGAGGAGGAGAGGGAAGAGGAGGAAGAAGAGGTGGAGGAGGCGGCTATTGAAATGAGTGTTTGGGTTGTTCAGGACCAAGACTAGGTGCTTTTGTTTCCTGACCATTCAGTGGGAGGGAAAAGTCAAGAGTAGTAAGAGTCGGAGAGAAGAGGGAGACTATGCTCAACTGAGATCGCTGTTGGTTGTAATTTTTAAAAAGACGTTTGTGAAAGCCCATCATTCCTTTATGCGCAAAGAACCCCAGAGACAAGCTGCAAAATTGTTCCTGACGTCTATGTACAAGTGTCCCTAGTTGTTGCTGTTGGTTGCTTCTCCAGCCGTCCCTTCAAGACCCCAGTACCTCCCCCCTTAGGAACCCAAGTCCACCAGACTGGAGGTGAGTGGGCCCAGTAGAGAGTCCTGGAGCTGATGCTGGTGGGCTTGCAGGCCGTGGCTGGGCTGTGAGGCCGTTAGGCCTGGGAGAGAATAGTTTGAGCTCCTGGCGTGGCCCATATTGCTCTGTAGCAGAAGGACCGAGTTCTGGTCTGGACTTTGGGGAGGTGAGAATTCCTCTTCTGAGCTGGACATGAGCGGCTTGCCCCCTTCCAGAGGAGAGAGTTGATTCTGCTTGTTGGAGGAGGAGTTATTGTTTTCAGTGTTCTCCCTGAGAAATAGAGGACAACACCATATGGTTAAAAAAAAAAAGTGTGAGGTGAAGGGGGGGCTGGAAGGAGGAAAGGGTCATTGTGCAATCTGTCACCAACCCAAATGGAGGAGCTCTGCCTCCCACCCATCCCCAAGGGTCATGGGGGGAGGTGGAGGCCAACTAGAGAAATGGGGAGCCTGTTGCTTGGAGATAGCCCCGCTTCTTCCGTACTCCTCAAACTCGGATGAGCGTGTTTATTTAAAATAAGCAAAAAATTTAATATGTTTTCAATTTTGTTCAAGCAGCTATGTTGAAGGACCTATCAACTAGTCCCAAGTGACTGTTTGGAAGCCCTCGGACAAATGGTTGTTGTGATAAAGAAATGGTCAGGAGACAAACTGCCCACTGCACAAATGCTCGCGGTGACCCAAGTCAATGGCCTGCCACCATCTGAGGAAACAATTAGATGACCAGTTTCCCGGCCCCTGTCCGAAGACTGAGGTTTCAGAGACCTAGGGACAGGTCATGGGAAGCCGTGCCCAGAGCGGCCCAGTGACCCTGAGTAAACACAGGGAGCTTAGCCAGTCTCTCGGATTTCATCCAGGAGTGGGCCCTCGCTTGGCTTCAGGGACCCGCCTTTTTGTAAACTAAAGGCTAGCTGGAACCGAGCAATCTCTGTTTCGCTGCTCATAGTCGGTTTCTTAACCACTTCTGTCCTCCTCTCAAGCTGCTCGCCAACAAAGTATAGCCTCCCATCCTTTCTCAGCAGGGAAAATTTCTCTGCCCCGCTCCGGCTGGGCGCCGCTCAGCCGAGTGTCAGTCCCCGCACCCGGTCCCAGTTAACTTCTGGACGTCCCTGCTCGCTGCTTCCGCCTTCCGAGCGTCTGCGGCCACCCCTAGCCGAGCGCTCGCCCATCTGCACTCTCCCTCCCTCGCAAGGTCTCTCTCGGAGAGCTCCTTTCGTCGGAAATTAGGCAGGCTCTGTGGTTTCCCACCCAGAAGGAAATGTGGAAGCCAGATCTTCGGCCCCAGGGTTGCCAACGAACAAAGGCAGCCTGCGGGGCCCTGCGCCCGGGTCCCCAGACCATCAGCTCTGCTCCGCGCTGCGCTGCGCTGCGCTCGCGGCCCGCGGCCCGGCTCGCCTCCGAACATCAGCCAGAAGCCCCGCCGCGAACCGCCCTAGCCTAGCAGCAGCCCTGTCTGCGCGAGGATGGGGGGGATCAGAGACCTCCCCTCACCCCCCCCCCAAAAAAAACCTTTGCTTGGGAGCTCCAGGGCGGGAGAAGCCAGCGTCTGTAGCCTCTCTCCCGCGGCGGCAACGGCGGGGCCAGAGAAATCAACCCGGCCACGCACCGGGGAGCGCGGCAGGCGGCAGTCTTCTCCCGGCTAGGGGCCTCTGGTACGACACCCAGTAGCGACTCCCCCAGATCTCTCTTTTCAGGGTATTTCTTCACAAGACTCCTCCCTTTGTCCAAGTGGTGAGGAATGAACTCTCCACCATACACCAGCTGGAAAGAGTGAGTGAAGAGCCCGGTGGCACTGGGGACTGAGCTGACGTCTCAGACCAGCTTCGAGTGGCAGTGAAAGGGCGGAGGAGGTTCGAGACCCTCCGCCGCACGGGATCGCTTCCCTCGCACACACCAAGCAATACACCCCTTCCCTCCGATCTACAGACTCCCTGACCAACCCCTCTCTTCGCCGCATCCAGCCAGCAAGGCAGGAAAAACAAACCCAGAGCCAGCTGTTCCCGACACTCTTTCCCACCAAAGAAACCCACGCGCGGGTGCTCAACGCAAAAGTGGCCCAGTCCCTAGCAGGCAGCCTCAAGAGTTCGTGAACTTTCACTGCCGCGTCGCCGAGGCCGGGGCGCCGCCCCACGGACCTCTTGCTCGCCGCCCGGCGGGTACGGACTACGGAGCGGTGCCTGCGGGGGCTGGGGTGGGCAAAAAGGAGCGAAGGGTGAGACTTCCCGGGGTCGCCCGAGCCTGGGCTAGCACGCCGCGTACCTTTCCTTGGCCTCGGCAGCCCGGTCTCTTTGCCTCCGGTTCTTAAACCAATTGCTGACCTGGGTGGTGGTGAGGCCGGTGGCCTCGGCCAGCTCCCGCTTCTCCCGCGGCGAAGGGTAAGGGTTGTGTGCGTACCACTCCCGCAACACGCCCCGCGACTTCTCCTTGAAGCAGTAGCTGGTCTCCTCGCCATCCCAGATGGTTCGCGGCAGCGGGAATTTTCGGCGTACCCGATATTTGCCCACGGCACCCAGCGGTCGACCGCGAAGTTTCTCGGCCTCCACGTAGTGCGCTTTCAGCCACAGCTGCTGCAGTTTGGGGTGGTTATGCGGCGAGAACTGGTGGCTCTCCAGGATCTTGTAGAGCTCGCGGAAGTTGCCGCGGTGGAAGGCGACCACCGCCTTGGCCTTGAGCACGCTCTCGTTCTTATGCAGGTGGTCGCAGGCGGGCAGCGACCACAAGAACCTTCCCAGGCGTTCCAGGTTCCCGCCTTGCTGCAGAACCTCGCACACGCACGCCACTTGCTCTTGCGTAAAACCAAACGACGGCAGCATCGACATGGCTGGCGCTGCCTGGGCGCACCGGCCCGGGCGCACGCGGCTGTGAGCGGCTCTGAGAAAGCTGGGCGGAGGAGGGGGGAGCGGCTGCCGCGGGGAGGGGGGCGCGGCTGCTCCTAACCCCCTCCCAGGCTTGGCCCAGGCGAAGAGACCAGTCGGACCTTGCGGGTGGGAGGCGTAGGAAAACGAGGAGAAGTAGGGGCGCGCTGGACTCCGAGTGGCTGGCGCACTCCGCAGCCTTCCGGTCCTCTCTGGCTCCCGCCTGCCGCCGGGTAGCTGCTGCTTGATGCCGGAGAACTTGGTTTCTGTTCTCCCCACAGCGGCCTTAAAGCGCGCCGCGTCCCCGGCACGCTGATTGGCTGCGGGCGGCGCCTATCCGAAGCTGGCCAGCCAGCGCGCCGCCCGGCCGTGCAGCAAAGCCGCGCCGCCCAGCAGCCCGACGTAGGGAGGGCGAAGCTGCCTAGCTGGGGTTAAGGAGTGGTGGGAGGAGAAGGACCGGAGAGGTGGGAAGTGGGGTGGGGTCAGGAGGAGGGAACAAGGGTGCTAGGAAAGGCTGGTGAGCAAGTCGGGACCTTGCGAAGCGGCGCCCTCTTTGGTGTCACCTAAGGGGAGCCTCGCGCATCCCCGCACAAATCAATGGCTGCAGACGTTCTAATGACCCTCTTCGCCATACTCCTATCCCTGTCCCTTACAGTCTTGGCTTTTCCCGGTGAGCTCATATTTAATTACCTTAATGTTGAGATGAATAAATAATGGATTGATGAATAGCTTATGGAACGCAATAAATAATACAGGAACAGACCAGGGTTCTGTGCTGCCGGCACTCAGAGAGTGGCTTCTCCCAGGTTTGGCTTCAACTCTCTCTGAGTGCCTTCTTCCAGGTTTGACTTCCGCTCCAGGAGTCAAACCAAATTTCCTCCCCCTTTTCCCTTCCTAACCCCCAAGCCTCCCAAAGGGCACACGTACTCTGCTGATCTGGGCAACATTCCCCTCATTCTCAAAGTGCTTCTAGACGTGGCATTAGGAGAAGGGTTGGCCCTGGCATAATAGCCCAGTGGATGGAGACAGACACCCGTGTTTCATTTGCGGTTTAGTATCTTGCCGTTGTCGACAGACTTCTGGACTCAGTTTCCCCATTTGCACGGTTGCGTTTTTCAGCGCCACCTCTGTTACTGATCAATGCTGAAAAGCTTTACTTGCCATTAGCAAAAATGTATCGGGAATCTCATGAAAAAGACTCTGGATGGGGTGTAAATTAAACAAAACTGTGCCCAGCTCCAATAACCTTCGAGCTGTAACATAATCCTTGCCCTCCTCTGAGAGGGACACTGCCCTCAAAGCTGGAACCGCAGTGGCTCCAAGAAGATTAAATAAAGTGTGCGTGCATGCGTGTGTGTGGGTGTGCGTGTGCGTGTGCGTGTGCGTGTGCGTGTGCGTGTGCGTGTGTGTGTGTGTGTGTGTGTGTGTGTGTGTGTGTGTTGCAATACTGGCTTATTTTGCTGCCAGGGAATGAGAGGTGTCCTGCAATTTAAGTCCCATCATCTGCTATTTTGTTTCTGTGTGGAGAATGCTTAGTAAAACTACACAAACAAATGAAGCTGTAATTATCTTAAGCCTCATTTGCACACCTTGTTCCAAAGCAATTATTAAAAAGATTTTGAAAACAATTAGCCTCTCTAAATAAAGATAATCTATTGTCAGTAGCTAAGACTGGCAACAGATAAGAACAATGTGTGGAGATAAGAGGAGCCAAATGGTGGAAGGAGAGTGACTTTATGACTATACTTATCTCTGATTAGATAAGTTCAAAACAGAATTTTAAGTACACTTCAAAAATGCTTTTGATTTCAGTGTGCCCTCTTAGAGAATGGCCAGGAGCAAACTTAAGCTTGCTTGTCTTCTTCCAATGTTTTGATTTCATCAGCCAGAGACTGCACCACAGAACCTTTTGCATTTTGAGATCTAAGTGAGAGAAGGGTTTCCCTCTGTATTATTTATATGGTTTTAAAATAATGCATCCAGCCCAATACACCCTGTAACATGCATTTCAAACTCATAAAGAGTTCCCACCTCAAGGTTGTTTCCCCTGAGAGATGCAAGTAGACAGAAAGGCTCTGCCGGGATGAGCTCCCACACAATGCTTTCTGCCTCCCTGAAACTCAGTCTATCCCATGCAATTAACGCTTGGAAGCAGATGCTGATACATTTAGGCTTTTTTTAAAAAAAAATTAATGGGTGTGTATTATTTCAAAAGAGCTCCTGCCACATGGTATGCCCAATGGCTTACTTTCCAAACTGGATGTCTGGCACTGCTGAGTCCTAGGCTATGAGCCTGGTAATTTTCCCTCACTGTCTTATTTTAGTGCTCATGACGTTTCAGATGAAGTCTTAAGGAACGACAGTGTCCTGCCAAGAGGAACGTCTCTGGTTGGAGCAGTCCTTATTGACATGGCAGCTGTGTGAGGACCAGAATGGGGACTTACATGGGCTCTCAAAAATCAGTATCCTAAAGTCTGGAACAAGTGTGCACAATTAAAATGGGAGGAGGATTATAAACACAGTCAGTCATGTATCTTAAAAGACAGAGGGTCCGTTGGGCACAGCGTGTACTTTGTAATTAACAGTCTTCGTAGGGAAAGGAGCCACAGATAACTACAGGTATACATTCACAGAGGGTAGCAGGAGAGAGATGGCAGGGTATGACCACCATTTTTCTGGCACCTTTCAGATCCCCCTGGCCATTTTTTTTTTTTAAATCTCTGTTCAAAAGGAATTGGGACTGTACCAGACACTGGTGACAAGTGGAGGAGAGAAGTGGCCTAAGTTCTGCAATAACCGGCACCGAGGTAAATGAGAGGTTCTTTTTCTCAGATGCAGAGGCGGGGCGGGTGCCTAGACAGGCATTCCCCCCCCCCATTTAATCCAATAGATCACTTAACTAAAAAGGAAAAGTGCTGTATGCTTTGTACCAAGGAGCCTACCTGCTATTTGGATCCCTCGGTTAAGGGAACCAATTGTTATAAATGATAATTATTGGCTTGGATATATAAGGTTTCCCCAAATGGAACCTTTCACTGGAAACCACTAAAAGAGGTAAAATGACATGAATTTACAAACCACATAAACCAAATGATCCATTTTAAATCGCGTACAGAAAGGTTAGAGCTGTTCTGTAATATAAAACCTTTGCTGTCAATGCAAATAGCATGAAAAGCAGAGATGCGTCGGGAATTTAAAGGAAACCCAACAACTCTAGCCCGCTCGCTGCTTCCCTGGCAGCTTCCGGACTTAGCAGGGTGACGCTGGGCGAGAGGCTCCCGGTGCCTCTATAGTGCAGGTAATGACCAGGTACACAAAGCAGTGGACCGAAAGTCCAAGGCGAAAACTTTAGGAGCTGCCGAGCTGACACAGGCCTTGGATCAAAATCCTGTATCTGGGACCTACTTGTTTTTCTCCTGGCTTGAAGCAAGATGCCTTGAGGCTCCCAGACGGTTTTCTTGGGGTTTCTTTACCAAGAAGAATTTGGGGCTTCTACCCTACCTACAGATTTGGAAGTCAAGGGCATCCTCGATAAACTAGGGTCATCTCTATGTAGCAGTGCGGAGACTGAGGCTGCCATGGTCATCTTTTTCCTCTGCCTTGACCGAAGCCGCTCGCGCCCTGGGTCCTTGGGAACCCGGTTCAGATTCTGGGCGAGCTCGGGAGCTGCCGCCTACCTGCCTTGTGCAGGACGCCTTTGCCTGCGAGGACTGACTAGGCCAAGGGATCAAGAAGGGAGATTTGCGGACCCAGGGAGGAGAAACTCAAAACCAGTCCATTAGTAAATGAGTTTTGTGTTGTCAAGGTTCTTTCCCATCCACTTGCTGTTCTGAAAAATAGATCACGTTTCGTTATCTTTAGTGGGAATCTGCAACGCGACACCGGATCCGCGCGGCCCCCGCCTCCCTCCCTCCCACCCATCCTCTCTGCCTCGTTCTGCCTCGCGGAGGGGAACCGTCCAGCCTCCTCGGCTTATTTCTGAACAATGAGGATTTGTCTGTAGCCCTAATGTATTTATGTATGGAAGTAGGGGGTGGTACTGGCTTTCTCCTGGAAGCGGGGAAGCGTGGGGACAGAGGCTCCTGCTTCCGTGGTGCGAAAAGGCTAGGCTGGCCCAGGACGCCAGCCGACCACCGCCCCCACCCACACCTGGACAAACAGAACCAGCTGGAGTCCTACGCCTGAAACCCTGTCTTCTGTCCACCTTGTGCAGCTCCAGAAAGTGCCATCTCAGTGTCCACACTGCCTCGAGAAGCACAGAGGAACAGAATATGACACCTCCAAACACAGGAATCCTAGCTCTGTTCTCCACCAATCTGAGCTCCTATCCCAGTCCCCTCCCCTCCTCAAACTGAAAAAAAAAAAAAAAACACAGAGAGGAAAGAAAAGGGGTGCTTGGTCGCTGTGGTTGGGAGGTGTGATGATCTGTCTCCCTGTGTCTCATTCTCTCTGTGCTACTCAAAGAAAAATGGCGTATTTTGTCTGCACCTGAGCTGTCATTCACTCGTTCTCCACTCTGTCTCCGGTTCTCCTCCTACCACTACTCAGCATTTACCCCCACCCCTTTGCTTATTTCTTTCTGTTACTTCTGCTGCTCAGCCTCAGCCTAGGGCCACCAATGGTCGAATCTGAACCATAAGCAAATCATTCAACTTTAGGTAGCAAGCACCTTTCTAGAAAAAGAGGTGTCACACACAATCGCTTCTTAAGAATGCCGGACACGCTGGCTGGCCCCTTTCCCCTTAAATATTACCTTGGAGCAAATTTACGAAATGAGAACTCTGGAGAGTGCTTATCTTCTCTCGGATTTTCAATCAACTTTCCCCTCCCTCTCTCTCAACTAATGTACATCCTGAGTACCACATCTGTCTAAGCTAAGAAGAATTTCCTTTTGGGAGGTGAAAGCCTGCAGCTCCTCCTGTTCAGAGGAAAGTGCTAGTGACGGTAATGCAGGGTGACACTAGATAAACAGTTAGGGTGGACTGGAAAGATGGAGTTAATTATCCAGTGAGCTGCATTGCAGCCCAGACCATCAGGGGCTGATTTGTTTTGGCTCATACTCCAAGGAAGGAGACAAGCCACTCTCTTCTGCACATCTCTTTGGGATCCTGATCATTCAAATCTCCAACAAACAAAACAAAAACCGCTATCTGCAGACCACTGCTTCAATTATAGCTCGTTTTATTACTCTTCTGCAGACTGAAAAAAATGTATGCTTTGTTACCTCACTGCCCTAGAGAGAAAATGCAAACACATTCCTATGAGAGAAAAATCAGGGGAGTTAGAGACCAATTTTTTTATTTTTTATTTTTATTATTTATTTTTTAAGAGTTCCAGTTGTAAGCAAAGCAGACAGCTTGTGCCCTCCCCATCTCTCTTCACTTTGAATCTTACAATTTTATATACATACTTATTTTTTAAAAAGTAAAATGTTAGCCTGCTCTTTATATTCTCTCTTTCTCTCTCTCTCAAAAATCAGACTTCGTGAAATTTTAGATGCAATTAGATTTATTGTTTGTGTGATTCCCTGACGATCCGATTCCCTCAGGTAAGCCTGTACTTATATATAAATCCCAGTAACTTAAAACGTCTCCCTCCCCAGTTTGCTCCCCCCCCACATTCTGATATTAATAATCCCCGGCTGCCCCTCTTTCCGGGTCATTACGGTACTGCTGGTCTCTAATCAATCCTAATGCGATGGCAATTGGAGTCCCTGATGACTGCGGCTCGGATTTCTTGTAATGGCTCTACCACATTTTCCTGGACCTCTTTCTTTAACCTGAGATGCCAGGGGGACGAGTCCCTTCTCTGCTGCTGATTACTTCAAGATGTGGGGGCTGGTTTGAACAGAAGGAGAAAGACGCGCACAGTGTGGCCGCCACAGCCTGCAGAGATGAACAGACGTCTGCACGCCCGGGCAAAAAGCACCAGAGTGCCTCTCACTGTTCTTTCTTTCCGGCGTCATTGTCCAGGCCCAACTCACCATGGAGGACCGAAATGCGGACTTTTAGACCGTCTCCCCCACCCCTACTGCCCCTGGTGTGCAGAAACCTGGCGGTCTCTGAGCTTCTCCAGGTCTGGCCGAATCTCACCTTGGCAGAGCGCTTCCAGGCTCCCGGGCCCCCAGCCAGGCCTGCCCTTTACTGCTCCCCACCTCTCAGAACTCGCTCCTCTTTTCTCAGCTTCCTCCCCAGACTCAGCCAGTGTTTTCCCCAGAAGGGGCCAGATTCTGCAATATTCGTTCAGACCCTTGACCTCTCTTCTGCTCCTTGTCCCAGGGTTGCCTGAAATTCTCAACCTGCTCTCGACTCAAAACCGGCCCTCAGTTTGGCCTGGTCCTGTCGGGCTACGAGCCTTTCTCCCCCTGAGTTCTGAGGGTCTGTTGCTGGCAGACCTTAACTTCTAGGGGCAAAGGACCAACTCTTCATTCTGGCTGCTGGAAAGAAAGGGCCAACAAGAGCAACTCCGTGCGGAGTCGCCCTCTCCCTAGCCTAAAGTTCCTCGATCTGCTCCCCCATCCCTTGTCCAGGCTCAGCCCCGAGGCGCTCGACACGTTCGCCGCATTTGTATTCTTCCATTTCTCAGTCTAAAGCCATTTAGAGTAACCCGAGCCCAGGATAATTGCCACGTCTCTGCCGCGATACTTTTTAAAAACAGGGTAATGCTTCTGAATTGCGGAAGAAAGTGCTGCGGACAAATTGGGCGCTGAGCTGCCGAGATAGGTGGCTTTGTTAGGACTGGCCAGTGGTTTGTGACTCAATTAGTTCAGTGCTGGGAGCTGCGTGTGCTCGACAGTAAGGTCACCTCGAGGCGAACTCCCCCTGTCGCTCCAGGGAGCTAGACGGAGGTCCAGGGTGTGGGATCGCTTTAGGCCTGTGCATCTGTGGATGAATGCCCAGGTCGTAGGAAATCTGTTAGTTTTTTTTTTTTTTTCATCCCTACAAGGGCCAAGTTTTGGTTTTCACGGGCAGAACAGGGATGTCCTCTCTTTCTGAATGGGCCCTGCGGCATTTATTCGTCTGCAGACATCTGAGCTTTGGGAAAAGAAACCCTGGGCAGAGGGTACTGGGAAGGTATCCATCCACCCCTACCTTTCTGGGGGCCTTACCCATCCGGCTGTATTTCGACTTTGCAACACCGTTGCAGTTCTTGGCAAAGGCCTCCTGGAAGTCAGCACGGGTAAGGCTGCCGGGAAGCATAGTGAACCTCGAGGGACGCGTTTAGGACTTGGAAGACCGCTGTAAGATATTTTTTTTTACAGCCCCGCCACCCAAGCTCAGCTGCCACCCCCACCCATCACTCCGCGTGCAGGCTGGGTCCCGGATTAGGTGCTCAGTTAGGTGCGCACCCCGAGTGTTTCAATAGGGACCCGTAGAGCCTGTCCTCGCCGCAGACCCAGGCACAGCTGATGTGCGAGGACTGCTCCGCCCAGTTGTGCAGACCGGGGTCGGGCGCCCTAGCCTAGTGGCCGGGGGACCCCAACCCAGGCGGGCTCTCAGGCCGCTACTATCCTGGGTTAACGGGCAATTAGTAGTAGGGCGGATCGCCCGCACGGGCTTGAGGAAGGAGGAGAACCAGAGCTGGAGGGCGGGGACCAGAGGGAGGCGCCCGGAGGTCAGCCAAGCAGGGAGGGGGCGCAGGCCGACAGACAGGCTGGCGGAGAGAGAGGGCGCTGTCTTCCTGGCAAAGCAGCCTTCGGCCTGCAAGAATCGAAACAAAAAAAGGAACCCGGAGGGCCGGGCCGGGAGATGGAGAAGCAGGGACCAGGGTGGCAGAGCAGACTCTCGCCGCGACGCGGGGGTCATAGAAGATAGAAGAGCTTGTTTAGCCTTCTAACCCTTGATCCTTTTACTTCAGGCATAGCCCTTCCTAGCCTTCTCCCTCCCCAAACTGGAGGCGTCCTTGTAAGGAACATCGCTCCTGTTTACCCTAGGCAACCAAGGAATCCGGACCTCTTTTACTAGTGAAGGCTGCACTCTGTGTCCTGGGACCTGCATGCAGGAAACCGCGATTTCTCGAAGCACCTCAGCAAATGGTCTCACCTAGTTTGGCGGCTCCTTGTCCAGGAAGAACGAAGACAGGAAAAATCTCTACTTTAACATCTGCAGTTGGCTAGGGCTCGCTGATAAAAATTAGAAACACCCCAAATCCAGCTATTAATCATTTTCCCTTCAGATCCACAAATATGAAAATTATGCTATTGGGAAATTGTTATTTCTCTATCCCCAAAGTCCATACTTCTCTACCACCTACCAAAGACAATGTGTTCTCGTCTTCCATAAGCATAATAAAACCAAGCAAAGCAGAACGTGATCCCAGAACCAGACAGATCGCACTCATCAGTGAACTCTATTGAAAAGGCCTGCTAAGTGAGTGGTTTGGGTACAAATATCAGAACCCGTCGTCTCCATTCAACTCTACCACCACGGCATCTCAAGTTGTGGACTCCACTTCGATTTCCCGAGGAGACCTGACTCTTTGGTAACCCTTCCAGCAGAATCCAGGTGGCCTTGTAGTTCCGCCTTTGGCTGCAGAGCTAATTCCCAGCAGTGGCTGGGTGGGCCGCCGTCTGCCTGACTCTTCACATTGACAAACGCTTCTCTTGTGGGAACGTCTGTTTCTATTCATCCGATTTTCTAATTTCTTTGATCAGACTAAATATTTTCTTGGCAAACGGAAATTGACCGTGCCATGAATATGATAACAACCCGCTTGGAAAAGAGCTATTTTGTTTCCAAGCAGCAGGAACAAGGGGGGAATGGGGGTAGGGGGTGGAGGCTGGGGGCTGGCTCCTAGAAATGCCTATAACAGATTCCAGAACACACATCCTTTCTCTTCAGCCTCTGTGAAAACTGCCTCTTACTCCTGGTACAGTGCCTCTCCTTTCACCCCTCCCATCAGGTAAACACACACCTGGCCTTGTAAGACTCTTTGATACTCTTTATTAAAAAATAGAACTTCAATGGATGCCTCTGGAGACTTTCCCTTTAAAACGTAGATGAAAGGCCAGGTTAATACAATGTTCTCTTAATCCTTTTGCCTGCTGACTCAAAATAAATATTTTCTTCTGCATGGAATTGCACATCCTGCCATTTGGCTGCTGCTGTAAGCAAATCAACCGGTAATAAAAGTGTTTTTGAGGCTGTGTATTAAATGCAATTGTCTTGAAATCAAGGGGGGAGGGGGAGAGCCTTGCTTCACAGGAATGAGTTGGTGGCTTTCTGAAAAAGCTGCCAGAAGAGGACCTTTCACCTCTCATTAGTGATGCCATCAGTGCTCAGGCAGAGTGGGGCTGAGGTCATGTTACATATGGCACACAGTCTGCTCAGCACTTGAAACGTCAGCTTTGAAATTTTAGAGAGGGGGAAAGGTCATCTTTAATAAGCTAAAGTCTGGGGTTCCCTTTGCCCTCGCTGCTTACTGGGTGGGTGTCCATATGCTTCAGACCCTCTGCTCAAGTTGTTTTTTTGTTTTTGTTTTTCCTGAAGTTTCAATTTTAGGCTGATTTGGTTTCACATCTTTATTTAAGTCTTAATGTTTTCAGCAGTTAATGCACCAAAAGGCCTCTCATTTTTCTAACAACTCTGTCATCTTCCTTTTTCTTTTTATGCAATCATAAAACTGTCCATTCTGAGTGATAGTTTCTAAGTTCCCAGGAGAAATGAAGAGTATCTGTCCATCTGCATACATAGATCCAAACATGTGAGCTATAGGGTTACCCCTCCGAGTGGGTAATTTAGCTTTCACTTCTGTACTCTGCTACATAATTCGCTGAACTCTAAAACTTCTATGTCATCTGAAAGCTTCCATTTCTGAAAACTTCCTGAGTACTCCTAAGCTGTTTCATACCAGTTATTGAAATTTCATTTTCTTTTTGCCACATGGAAGAAAAGCTCAAATTAGAATACACTGATTCCTCTGCAAGGCATAACACCAAGGCTAGCTAACTTCCTTCTTCCTCCTTTAGAAAGTATTAGGAACATTTGTGAGTGTTTGATCCTTAAACTTGTTCAAGAAATGAAGTCAGTCGAACTCAGGCGACTGAACTATCCCCAGATCTCTTTGTAGCCATTCTAATGGTGGATAAAGACAGGTTTCTGTCATAAAATTCTGCAAGGGAGTTCTCAATGATTGCTTCAGAAACTTCTCCCCACGAGTCTGATGCCTGCAGCTCTCAGTACTGTGCACGAATCCCTCACTCAATCCTTTTTATAGTTGTCAACTCCTTTATCCATTTATCTCTGTATACCATTTGGGGTGTTTTTCCTGCCTTTCCTTCCCTTCCATAATAATTACCAATTTTGCTCATAAAATAAACTTTAAAAAGAAGGCAGCAATGAGGGTGACCAACAAATATGTTCAATGGCATTTCAGAAATCTTCCTTCTGCTCTGCAATTGAACCCTGGAGTGGTCTTTAAGCATCTTCTTGAGCCAATAAGGAGTTGTTCCTTTGTAAAGAGTTTAACAATTGTAACATGAAAACAGGTTTGGGCTTTTCTTTATAACTCTTTAGAACCTCAAAAATCCTTACTGCTGAATAAACAAAATTTTAAAAGAGGGGTTTTTGCATAATAACAACTGAAACAAAGGATGAGTCAAATGATTTCACAACCAAGAATGGCATCAAGTAAATAATTTATTTCTAATCGCTCCCGTACATTAGGGTTTACTGCTAATGAGCTATTGGACTGTGTGATACTTTAGCTAACCCAAAGTACTTGAGGCTTCGATGACCCAAATGGTTTGGTAAGTTCAATCAATCTAGTCAATAAAAAGTGAAAATAAAGATGCACGCTATAGTCAGAGAGAGAAAAAGAGAGGGAGCAAGGGAGAGAGAACACGTGTGTATGTAAAACGTATGCATATTTGGGAAAGAAGGAATGTTGCTTGTTTTATTTGATTCTCTCTCCAAAACTCTCCGGATAATTTATGTCTCTCCAGTAAGCCTGAAAAATAAAAAAGACAAGGAGTGATTTATTTCAAGCAACAGATTAATCAATGACAGGTTGACGACTCATTAAAGGCCTGTAAAAGGAACAGTAATAATTTTCTCCTCTTACAGCATCCCTCACTGAAGAATCCTTCCCATTTTACAAGCCCAAGCCCATCCATTGTCTCTGATCTTTGGGGTGTATTATGCCTATTACAAATGATGATTATACCTATTATTGGAACATGGGAGAGCTGAGCATGGCAACACATGTCTGCAGTCTTAGCATTTGGGAGGCTGAGGCAGGAGCTTCAAGAGCTCAAGGCCAGCCTGGGCTACCTCATGAGACCTTGTCTAAGAAAGCAATACATGGCAATGCACATATACAATTTTCCCTATGTGTATAATTGAAAGGCAGTTTGGGGACAAGGGCTATGAACTCTGGAGTCTTCCCAAGGCATCAGTTTATTTGCTGTGGTCCTGAGAATAAATTTGGGGTCTCTCAAATGCTAGCCAAGTGCTCTACCACTGAACTATGTTTCAGGGCCCATCCTTATTTTTTAAAAAAGCAGTTTTCCATACAGGAACAAATGGCTGAAGTTGTTTTTGCCTAGTGTTCTCATGGCCCTTGCACCGGGTTCAGTCCCTAGCACTAAAAACAAAACCAACAATAACAAAAACTGAATCCTAATAAGATGCCTTTCTCTGAAGGTTGATGCTGTAATACAGGGTCAAGATACCAGAGACATTTCAGCAATGTTTTTAAATTGCCAGAAAAAAAAGTAACATGAAGGAGACTGGGCCCACTTAGTTCTTTCATCCTGTCAGGGAACTGCTGTTGTCTTGTTTCAAATGTCATGTGGGAGGAGACTGAGATTTTAGGGCCATGAACTGTCCCACGGAGCCGTTATTAAGTGCTCACAAACAGGCTCACGATAGAGAACATATTCTTGACAAGATCTGGCCTATTTTTGAATTGCTTATTTGACTTACTGGAGGGCAAAAGATAGTGAAGGTTCTACACAATTAAGAATTGGGCTATTTCTAGGGCAAGTGCTTCACTTGAGCAAACAGGGCAGGCGTCTTTTATGCAGCTGATTAGGGAGCAATATCTTGATGGAAAAAAAAAACATAAACAAAAAACAAAAAAAAAAAACCCAATCGTTCTTCTAAAGTCAGAGCAAAATCAAAGGAAGGACTTTCAAGGAGAATAAAGTTAAACTTCCTGATTTTTACTAACCTAGTACTTAACCTTTTTTCACACCATTTTGAAAAAAATCGTTAGATTCAATTTTTTGGTGAGGAGGAGGCTGAGTTTCCGAATAATCCTGCAGAAATGGAAAGCCGAGCAGCTAATGACTTCGTTGGTTCGTCACTGTCCTCCATGCATGATTGTTCTAGGACTGGGGGGTGGGGACCTCTGGGATGGAACCCTTGCCTAGCATGTCACCCGTCACAAACGTTAAGCAAGTCTCATTTTCCAAGGAACAGTGCGGTGGTGTTTCCTAAGCATGAGCATAAAAACTGATGGTTTTAGACCCAGCAAGACCACTTTTGGGTATATACCCAAAGGATGCTCCATCGTACCACAAGAACATGTGCTCAACTATGTTCATAGAAGCTTTGTTTGTCATAGCCAGAACCTGGAAACAACCTAAATGCCCCTCAACCAAAGAATGGATAAGGATACATTTACATGATGGAGTACTACACAGCAGAAAAAAAATAATGCCATCTCGAAATTTGCAGGCAAATGGATGGATCTAGAAAACATCACATTGAGTGAGGTAACCCAGAACCAGAAAGACAATTATCATATGTACTTACTCATAAGTGACTTTTAGATATAAAGCAAAGAAAACCAGCTTACAAGTCACAATCCCAGAGAACCTAGACAACAATGAGGACCCTAAGAGAGACATACATGGATCTAATCTACATGGGAAGTAGAAAAAGACAAGATCTCCTGAGTAAATTGGGAGCATGGAGACCATGGGAGAGAGTTGAAGGGGAAGGAAAAAGCAAGGGGAGCAGAGAAAAATGTATAGCTCAATAAAATAAAATAAAAAACTGAAGGTTTTTTGGTTTTGGTTTTGGTTTCTGTTGTTTGAGACAGGGTCTCACTCTGTAGCTCTGGCTGTTCCGGAACTCACTCTGTAGATAATGCTGGCTTCAAACTCTCAGAGAGTCAACTGCCTCTCAGATGCTGGGATTAAAGACATGCCATATCTGGCTAAGCCAAAGGTTTTTTTGTTTGTTTGTTTGTTTGTTTCGTTTTGTTTTGTCTTGTTTTTCTTTTTAACATGTCTCTCTCCAATGAGCCTGAGGACTTCAGAAGAGCATGACTCAGTTGGGCTTCTCTTCTCCATAGGCAAGAGACAGAAATGCTCTGGAAGGCTACTGTATGGAAGGAGTAGTAGACAGAGTCTTCCAGAAAGATGTCATCTTATAAATGTTTATAAATGAATTTTAAATTATTTACTAGTTTTATTTATGTGTGTCTATGTGTATGTATGTGCATGTGGGTTACTGAACACAGAACCCAGGGCTTCTCAAATGCCAGGCAGGCATTCTACCACTGAGAGAAGCTTTTTTTCTTAAGACAAGGTCTTAGTAAAAAGTCCCATTTGGCCATTTGGCTTGGACTCATGATCTTCCTGCTCAATCTGGCCTTTGCTGGGGTTATGGGGATACACCACCATGATGGGGTATACCCGCCAACCTTAGTAGAATCTCTAAAACAATTTCTTAATTCCATTTAAAGCACTAACATGGGGACAGAGAGATGACTTAGTGATTAAGAGACCCAGGAGCTCTTGCAAAAGTCCTTAGCTCAATTCACAGCACCTATATGCTTGCTCCCAACCCTCTGTAACTCCAGTTCCAGGGGATTCAGTGTCCTCTTCTGACTCCTCAGGCACCAGGCATGCATGCAGGCTAAACACCCAAATGCGTAAAATAAAATAAAGATTAAACACTATCATGTTGGAGAACTCATTACTTCACATCTGTCTTGTATGTTCCCAGATTCACCAAGACGAGAAAGATACGCCTATGACAGCAAATCACATGTATCTTTGTGCCTACAGAAACTAGACAAGGTGAGAGAATAGCATAAATGGGCTCCTCCAATTACCTGTTGGCCAACTTGAAAGTTGGAGAGAACACCAGAAGCTAAACTGCTCTCTCAAGTTTCCATTTTAGGTATTTCTTCTGTTTGCCCACTGCCTACTAGGCTGCGAGCTCACTATAGGAAAAGTAAATATTGTCATTTCAAATAAAGAACTGTTTATTATATAACAGAACAGAGGCTGCCTTCTATTTTTGAGTCTCTGGTGAGCTAATTGGGGACAGTAAGCAAAGCAGCTGCCCAGGAGACGGTGTTCTCCAGCAGCCACAGTCTTTAATGCTGACTGAGTTCGTGTTTGTGAAATGGTAATTGCGTTGCTCTTTTTCTTGACCGCTCTTGTGGCTTCTGCTGGGGTTGAACAAGCTTGCTACCCTACCATCCTATGTGACTCCCGTCACAAGGGCAAACCAGAAGTCAAAACGGATCAAACCCAGCGTGAAACCTGGTGACCATGAGAGGGAGTCAGATCAGATTCTTCTCAAAGAAAGAAGAAAGGGAGTTTGGGGTTTAGTTCATTATTTGAGCACTTGCTCAGCATACATGAAGCCCTGAGTTCAATCCTTAGCAACATACAAACCAAAAAAAGCGGGAGGAGGGGGCAAAGCAAGCAAGCAGGCTGGGAAGATGGCTCAGTAGGTAAAAATGCGTGCTTTGCCAGCCCGAAGAACTGAGATCTCTGGCATCTACACGAAAACCATATGCTACAGAGTACATCTGCAACCTCAGTGTTACAGGACAAACACAGCGGGCTCCCTAGAATTGACTGACTAGACAATGTAACCAATCTAGGGAGTCCTAGGTTTAGTGAGAAATCCTGCCTTAAAAGTAAGTGGAAAGCATTAGAGGAAGACACCCATCGCCAAACTCTAGCCTTCACATATCCTTCACATCCACAAGAAGGAATACATCCATATACAGGGGCAGGGACCAGGGAAGGAGGAGGAGGGAGAGGAGGAGAACAGTAGTATTTTCATCAAAAGTAGGGGATCCAAAACTTAGGTTCAATATAGCTTCCACTCTCCTTCATTCTTCCCCTCCCTTCCTTCTTTAAATTATTCTATTATATATTTGGGGTGTGTGTGTGTGTGTGTGTGTGTGTGTGTGTGTGTGTGTGTTTGTGATACATGGGCACAATGTATGTCACTGGACACATGTGGAGGTCAGAAGACAACACTGTGAAGTCATTTCTCTCTCTCCAGCTTTACTTGTATTCTGGGGATTAGATCTGGGTTTCCCAGCTCACACAGCAAGAGTTTTACTTGCTGAGTCATCGTCTGTTCTCCTTTTCAGTTACAGTCTCTTTCAGATGCCTAGGTAGGTCTCATCATAAACTCAAGTGAGTCTCCCACTTCAGTATCCTCAGGACCCGGGGTTGTGGGTGATACCGTCAACCTGTCCTAGCTCAAGTTTTCATTATGTCTCCACATCCACACCCATCCTGAGCTCCTGTTCACATTTTGAGGAACATAGGCTTAAATGAATAATAGGAAAAGTAAATCCGGTTTAAAAGCACCTAATTTTTGGGGTCCAGAGAGATGGCTCAATGGTTAAGAACGCTGACTGCTCTTCTAGAGGACTGAGGTCCAATTCCCAGCAACCACAGGGCAGCTCACAATTATCTGTAACTCCGGTTCCAGGGATCACAAAACATGGCAAAATGTTAATACACATAAAATAAAATTAATTAATTAATTTAAAAAGAAGTACCTAAGTTTTGATTAGTAAGAGAAAGCTATTTTGTAGATAAGCTATACCTCTACTGAAAATTTGTTTAAGACAGTCATAACCAGCCTAGCGCTTACTATGTAGACTAAGAGATCCACCTGTCTCTGCCTCCCGAGCGCTAGCATAAAAAGAGAGTATCACCACACCCGGCGGAACTTTTTATTTATTTATTTTTTAAGATTTTATTTTTGCCTATGAGTATTTTTTTAATATTTATTTATTTATTATGTACACAATATTCTATCTGCGTGTATCCCTGAAGGCCAGAAGAGGGCACCAGACCTCATTACAGATGGTTGTGAGCCACCATGTGGTTGCTGGGAATTGAACTCAGGACCTTTGGAAGAGCAGGCAAAGCTCTTAACCACTGAGCCATCTCTCCAGCCCGCCTATGAGTATTTTGCCTGCATGCACAGATATGTGCACCACCTGCCTGCCTGTTCTATGGATTTCTTGGAACTGGAGTTACAGGCAATTGTGAACTGCCACGGGGGGTGGAGGGGTGGCGGAAACTGAACCCAGGCCCTCTAGAGGAGCAGCCAGCGCTCTCCCTTAACTGCCGGGTCATCTTTCCAGCTCTGAACTTTCTGATTTTTAAAGGGCTTCTTACACTTGGTGCTCATTTGTGAGAGGGATGAGAAGGACCAAGATTAACTTCATCTTATAAATAAACAGATACAAAGAATGGCTAAGTGGTTACAGATAGTGTCAGGAGCCAGAGCTGTCCTACTTTTGTTTACATAGTTAGTTCATTGCTTTATTTTTTAATAGGTGAAAATATATAGATGTACCTAAAACTTTTCAATGCCTCTGAGTACTATTTTATTTACCTATTTGCCTATAATGAACATATCTTTCTCCTAGATTTTTATATTATAAGGGAGTCTTTAACTGTATTTTTGTATATATCTTTGAGTATGAATATTGTGTTAGGATAAAATGCTAAAATTTAAGTTGCTAAGTCAAAGATTTCATATAATAGATTTTTAAAAAGTATATATATGTGCATAGCCCTGAGTGTATATATGTGCACCACATACATGAAAGCACCCTCAGAGACCAGGAGAGGGTGTCAGAGTCTGTAGAACTGGAGTTAGGGGCCATTGTGAGCTTCCCAACATGGGTGCTGGGAACTGAACCTTGTCCTCTGAAAGGGCAGTATACATTCTTCACTGTGAGCTGTCTCTCCAACCCCTCATATTTTAGTTTTCATATATGTTGATAAATTGCTCTTAAAGAGTTTGTGCCATTATGAATTCACCTTGATGGTAAACAAAACTGTTTCCTCCTACACATTTGTTTACATATTTAAATTTTGCTGCTGTTGTTTTGAGACCTTATGTAGCTCTTGGTGAACTGAAAGTCAGTATGGAGACCAGGTTGGCTTTTTACTTGTGACAATGATCCTTCCTCTGGTTCTCGAGGGCTCTAAATGTCTCCTTAATCTCTGCCAACTTAATTAGAAAGATGTGGTTGATTTAAACTTTTCCATTTTTTTTATTATGCAGTTTAACATCTTTTTGAATTGTGTCTAAAGCAGAAATCATGATTTAGGGAAGCCTGCAGTTCTAACATGAGCATTACCACTTCATGGCTTTTTACACCTGAACAGCCATCGAAGCCAGTTTCTCAGAGTTTTCTCTCCCACTTCTCCCAGCTGCTGCTTTTCTCACATCAACGCCTATTCATTTAGCCTGTTCTTGAGTTTAATATAAGAGAAATTGAGCTATTTTATCCTGTCTTTCCTCAAAACATCTGAAAGTTTCACCCACGCAGTTTCATGGGAGTTGATGGTTTGTACTGTATTGCATTCACTCATTTATGGGCATTTTGAGTTGTTTCTATTTTTGCACTATAATGGACCAAGATGCTAAGAACATACTTGTGCATACCTGGCACTGGGCAGGCCTACTCATTTTTCCAGGCTGCACATCCGAGGTAGAAATCAGAAATAGCTGAGAGGTATTTTGGGAAATGCTCAGGATCACTAATCAATGTGAAATTGCAAATTAAGATATAATGTCAAATAAAGAATAAAATAAAAGATACTACTCCTTCCCATGTCAGTTAATGCCTATCAAAACAGCTGTCAACACAAAGACAGAAGAAAATGAGCCCTGAGGAGGGTGTGGGGGAAAGGCAATCTTTGTATACTACCATAGGGAGTATCATTTAGTATAACCATCAAGGCAACCAGTATGGAGGTTTCTATGGCTGCAAAGGCGGTGTGATTCTGAGAGACTGGAGTCTAAAAGTGAGGCAGGCTAAAATCTTTATTCAGAGCATGAGACGATTTCTACTGAGGCTGAAGAGGAATCGCATGAGTAAAGCTCACATCCGCAAGAGCGAGTCGCATGTGGCAAACAAGCCACATGTGTCAATAACGCACTTTTTCCACAGAGGCTTTTAAACAAATAACAATAGCCAGCTGGAACGATTATTCTGAAGCAAACTCACTCCTAGCTGCTACACCTGGGAGGCACACAAGAGCACATTTCAAGAACAGTTTCACTCTTGTCATTTTCTTGGGATTTTCTCAGAATTCCACTCGCACAACGTCACTCCAGCTGCGCTCCAACACGGAGGCTCTTGAAAATTGGAAATGATGGCATGAGATGACACAGACTTTGAAATCCCAGCTCTGAGAAGGATGAGGCAGGAAGCTTGTGAGTTTTAGGTCATCCGAGTTACACAGCAATTTGAAGTTTCCTTAGGCCACATAGCAAGACCCACCGCAAATAAACAAATATTGTTGAATATGGAGCTTCCCTTGAACCCAGATATCCCACTTTTTTTCTTATTCATCTGGCAGGTGGAAATGTGGCCTATGGATATGTAGTGGAATATTAGTAAAGCTAAAATGAAACACAAATTCTGTTGTTTGAGACAATATAGATTGAACCCAGAGGTCGATATGTTAATTGAAGTAAGTCAGGCACTTAGACAAATACGACATGAATTCAGTTACATGAATAGCTTAAAAAGTTAGCCTCCTGGAACCAAATTGTAGAATGGTGGTTTCCACCGTCTCAGAGGACAGGGGAGATAGTAATAGAAAGGTACAGCAGTTCAGTTAAGACAGATGACAAGTGATTTCTAGACATCTACAACATGGTGCCTGAGTAATTTACTGCTGCCAATCATTCTTTTTTTTATGTTTTCTTTATTATTTATTATGTATACAGTATTCTGCCTGCATGTACACCTGCAGGCCAGAAGAGGGCATCAGATCTCATTACAGATGGTTGTGAGCCACCATGTGGTTGCTGGGAATTGAACTCAGGACCTTTGGAAGATCAGTTAGTGATCTTAACCTCTGAGCCATCTCTTCAGCCCCCCCAATCATTCTTTTTTGAGTGTGCGGCCATGGATAGGAGTCCTGTGTTCCCGTGGATGGCTCTACACCCACGCACACACGAACAGCATTAACTGGACTTGGGCGATTACTAAAAATAGACGTGAAGTTGAGAGCAGAATGTGTTGGAGTGATGCGGAAGCATTTGGAGGAGGGAAATGGGGGGTATACATGATATTTTGTATAAAAATCTCAAGAATAAGGAAAAATATTTTTTAATTGTTAAGAGAGTAGATTTTAAATATTCTCAACACACAGAGATAATAAGTGGTGAGGTAGATATGTTTAATTGTAGTAATTGATTAACAATATGTACATATAGTAGTATATCATATCGTATACTATAATAATATATATAGATTTGTCAACTAAAGTTCAATACAGCTAGTGAAAGATTGTGAAGTCCTTGAGTTGAAATGTTTTCTGAGTTTTGTTTGTCTGTCTGTCTGTCTGTTTTGCTTTTAAATACATTTATTTAATGCATGTGCGCCACAGTGCTTGTATGGAGGTCAGAAGAAAACTTTTGGAGTCTGTACTCTCTTATCATGTGAGTGTCCGGGCTTGAACTTGGGTCACTGGGCTTAGCTGGAAACATGTTTCCCAACTGAGCAATCTCACCGGCTCCATACTTTTAGATTTCAATGATACTATCAAGCAGTTTTCCAAAGTTACACCAATTGTACAGACTTTCGTTGCTCCACAGACTTCCCCCTTTAACACTCTCTGTCTTTTAATTTAGACTTTCTCATGATATCCAGTGTGGTTTGGATTGATTCTCCTGGTGAACTCTACATGACTTCTTTTCTTTTTCGTCTTTTCTTTTCTTTTGCTTTCTTTTTTCCTTTTTTTCTTTCTTTCTTTCTTTTTTTTGTGAAACTACGTCTTTATGTATAGTTCTGACTGGCTTGGAACTCTCTTTATAGACTAGGCTGGCTTCAAACTCACAGAGATCTGCCTGTCTTGTACTGGAATTAAAGGTGTGCCACCAGATCAGGCCCAACATGACTTTTTTCATAGGCATAATGGCCATAACCTTTATGTAGCACTTAATTCATGTCTTAGGATCATGCTGTTAAAATTGTGGGTATCTTAGTCAATGTTCTATTGCTGGGAAAAGACACCATAAATGTGACTACCCTTATAAAGGAAAACTTTTAATTGAGGACTTGCTTACAGTTAGCTTTTAGTCCATTATCAGCATGGAGGAAGCATGGTGGGACTCATGTAGATATAGTACTGGAGAAGCCGAGAGTTCTACATTAGGATCCACAGACAACAAGGAAGAGGAGAGACTCTGGGCTTGTCGTGGGCTTCTGGAACCTCAAAGCTCACCCCCAGTGACACCTTTCCTTCAACAAGGCCACCATCTCCTAATCTTTTCAAATAGTGCTGCTCCCTGATGACCAAGCATTCACATCTATGAGCCTATGGGGCTACTCTTACTCAAACTACCACAGTGGGCAAACACTCATACATGTAAAATAAAAATAAACAGAGTGCTATTTAATTAATTTATTTGTTATTTTATGTGCAAAATGTTTTCCTGCATGTATGTCTGTGCACCGTGTGTTTGTCTCATTCCCAAAGAGTCCAGAAGAGGACATTGGGTTCCTTGGAACTAGAGTCACAAACAGTTGTGACCTGCCATATGGGACCTGGGACTCAAACCCAGGTCTTCTGGAAGAACATCCTGAAGGGACTCTAGCCAGCTCAAGTATGGCAAACATGGCAGGCCTTGCCCTTCTCCCCCATTTCTCCTGCCTTACTAAAAACTATTAGATTGCATTCCTAAAGCTAGTCACTAAGGTCTATTCCCTTATTTGGCCTCTTCCTCCTCCTGAGGCTGACTACCAAGGTCCAGCTATCAAAGCATTGAAATCTGCCAATCAAAAGTCCCCTTTGGCTCACCTAATTAATAGACCCAATTAAAATTAAACACCTCCTCTTAACCCTGGGTTTACCTTTTTTCTTTTTTTTAATATTTTATTTATTTATTTTATGAGTACATTTGTCTGTGAGAGGGGGTTGGATCCCCTGGAACTGGAGTTACAGACAGTTGTGAGCTGCCATGTGGGTGCTGGGAATTGAACCCAGGTCCTCTGGAAGAGCAGCCACTGCTCTTAGCCACCGAGCCATTTCTCCAGGCCCAGTTTCTCCTTTTACCTCTATAAATTGCCGCCTATGGGCCAAGTCTGCTTCCCTTCTATCCTTTGTCCCTCTGGGACAAATATCCCTTCCCCTTCTCCCTTATTCCCTTCCCCTTCTTCCTCATCCTCTATCTCCTTGTCTTTGTCTCTTATTCCCTGCCCTTTGTCCATCTGGGTCAAATAAATCTCCTTTGTGCTGAGAACTTGGACTTGAGGTCCTGAGCCAATATCAATCACTTCACATTCAATGTTCTTAACCACTGAGCCAACTCTCCAGTCCAACAAAATTTAAAATAAATAAATGAAATAACACAAATTGTTGAAGCTGGGCATTGTGGCACATGGCTTTAATCTCGGTATTCAGGAGGCAGAGACAGGCAGATCGCTGAGTTCAAGGCCAACCTGATCTATAGAGTGAGTTCCAAGACAGCCAGGACTGCATAGAGAAACCCTGTATCAAAATAGAACAAAATTAAAAAGAAAGGAAGAGATTGCTGGGTCTAGTGAGATGTCTCCATGCCCAAGAGGATCTGAGTTCAGTTCCTAGCACCCAAGTGGCTGAAGTCACAGGTAGTCCTGAGCTGCTAATATGGATCCTGAGCCGCTAACGTGGGTCCTGAGAAGGGAACGCAGGTCCTCTTGGAGTTTGTTGTATAGCAGTTTCCTCTGAGACTGAAAAAGTCCATCCAACAGGGAAGTTCCTTAAATCAGAAGGCAAACAACCCAAGACAGCTTCAGGAATTCCCTGAAACTGACCAGAGTCACTAGGCCCCTTCTTCCTAAGAGTAAACAAGCCAAGTTGCAAAGAAGATTCTGAGACCAGAACACCTTCCTGGAAGAAGCAGAAACTAGCAGAGTTGTGTGGAAGAGGTTCAGACCAACTGAATTACTTGGAAGGGACACTCTCCAACCAGTTGAGCTGTTGGTCAGCTGTGCCCTGTGCTCCAGGTTCCCAGCTTCTGTGAGCTGTCATTCACGCTGGGATAGGCTTTGGTGATACATCTGTCTTGGAGTCGATTGTGCTTCTGGAACTAACCCCAGTAAAACTCGTCTGTTTTCCATGTTGAGCTTTGGTGGTATCCATACTTTCAGTCTGTGGTGGGCTCCCTGTCCGGCGGGTAAGTAGAAGTGTGTGTTGCATCTCCCCAGGAAAAGGCTTATCATACAACAGAACTACAAGCATTCTTAACCACTAGCCATTTCCCTAGCTCCCTGTTGCTCGATTTAAAGAACAAATTTGGGGTTTTGAAGATTGCTCTCTGCTGTATACATACTTTATCATTGATGATTGCAATTTATTGCTACCTTTCCCCACGTTAATATTTGTTTGCTGTTCTTTTCCATAGTTTCATGAGATGAAAACTTTTCTCATGTATTCAGTAAATAAAGGCCATGTGTGGTGATATTTTGCTTGTGCTCTAACAAATAAAGCTTGCCTGAAGATCAGAGGGTGAAGCTAGCCACTAGTTAACCATAGAGACCAGGCTAAGGTGGCTCATACCTTTGATCCCAGCACTGGGAACCTCGTACCTTTTATCCCAGCTCTTGGGAGGCACACTCCTTTAATCCCAGCACTAGCGAGGTGGAGATAGGAATATAAGGCCGGTGGAGACAGGATCTATCTCTCACCCATTCGGTCTGAGGATTCATAGAGACAGGGGCTCAGGCCCTTCAGTCTGAGGATTTCGTAAGAACTTTAGTGGCTGGCTGCTTTACTGCTCTGATCGTTCAGCTTTCACCCCTAATATCTGACTCTGGGTTTTTGTTATTAAGACCAATTAGAATTCGTGCTACAGTCATGGATTTCCTTCTAAGCACCTTTTGCTTTGGCTATGGTGTTCCATAAATATCCACCAACTCAAGTTATGTAATAATGTTGGATGCTTTTTGTCTTCCTTTTAATAATTGCTGACAGACGTACCATAAAACTTCCAATTAAGATTGCAGGTTCGCTCACTACTCCCTTTGGCCTAGTTCATTTTGACTTTATGAATTTTATTTTCCTTATTTATTTAAATTTTTTGAGATTTTACTTACTTTTGATTTTATGTGTATGGGTATTTTCTCTGCATATATGTCTGTGTAGCCTGTGCATACAGTGCCATTGGGGTCCAGAAGAGGACATTGGATCCCCTGGGACCAGAGTTAGAGATGATTGGTAGCTGCTCTGTGGGTTCTAGGAATAGAATCTGGGTCCTCTGGAAGAGCAGCCAGTGCCCTTAACTGTTGAACCATCTCTCAAGACCCTATTTGTTTATTTATTTAGAGTCAGAGTCTCCCTGTCTAGCCACTGACTGGCCTGAAACTCACTCTGTTGATCAGGCTGGCTTCTGATTCTCAGAGACCCTCCTGACTCTGTCCACTGAATGCTGGGATCAAATGAGTGTGCCCCCATACCCATCAAGTTTATACATTTTAAAGTTATAGTATTATATCCATGTTAATTTAGAATTCTTAGTTCTCATCATTGAAATCAACACTCTAATTATTCAATGTCTCTCCTCACCTGAATGCACACATGCTGTACTAATTAATATACTCTGACTGGCGTCTTCATGCTGACCTCTTAGAGTTCTTTAAAGTTATCCACGTCTTTGCTTCAAGAATGTTTCTAATGAACAAAGTATAATTTAGTCTCATATATAAAACCCTGAAATTTATTTATAGAATGAGCTTTTCGTTATAACCTAGTGGAAACAAATTTTCTTATCTTTTTTTAAAATTGGTTTCTATTTCTCCATGCCCCTTCCCTACATATGGAGGTGAGGAGTCATAGACAGCGTCTTATGTCATGGTAAGCAGAGCACAGACAAAGGGGCCTGGCTAAAGCCTCAAAAGCTGGCTCCCAGTGACACTTGTTCAAACATGCGAGCCCATGGAGGTACATTTCACTTTCAAGTCATGACAATCTTGATCTGAATTTTTTTTAAATGTGCATTGGTGTTTTGTCTACATGTGTATCTATGTAAGCGTATCAGAATTCTGTGGAGCTGGAGTTACAGACAGTGGTGAGCTGTCTGTATATGGGTGCTGGGAATTGAACCTGGATCCTCTGGAGGAGCAGCCAGTGTTCTTAACCACTGAGCCTTTTCTCCCAGCCCTTAATCTGATTTTTATTAGTTTTTTTAGTATCATTCTTTTAGCAATTACAAAACGGTTTATTTAAAATATTAAATCCTCCCATTCTGGAATACAGTAATTTTCTTTTCTCAGGTCATGCCAAGTGTGCAGGAAGTTATACGTTATCCCTGCAAAATGTGCATTTCCCTGAAATCCTGGCATGCAATTCCTTTCCATCGAAAGGAATGAAGCCTTTCGATGGAAATTTAAGACAGAGATGAGGTTTACAGGATTATTGTGGTCCCTAAATCCAATGGTATACAGAAGAGTTGTGGAGCCGGGCGGTGGTGGCGTACGCCTTTAATCCCAGCACTCGGGAGGCAGAGGCAGGTGGATCTCTGTGAGTTTGAGGCCAGCCTGGTCTACAAGAGCTAGCTCCAGGACAGGCTCCAAAGCCACAGAGAAACCCTGTCTCGAAAAACAAAAAAAAAAAAAAAAAAAAAAAAAAAAAGAGTTGTGGAAATACTTTCTGCCAATAGATTTGTGATACCAGCTTTAGGGTGTGGCTTCTTGTGTGCGGGTGTGATCTCTTATAAGGAAATAAACAGGCGGTCACTCTCTCTCGCTGGCTCTCACGCTGGCTTGGATGGTAGGAGCAGAGCAGGTGGCTTGCTGTTGGTGCTCTTTCCCCTTGGTCAGAACAACTGCAGGGGCAGCTAACCTGTCCTGTACCCGTGAGTGTTCACCCCTATTACATCTAAATCAATTCTTTTGAGCCTCTCCCAGACTCTCGCTACACCTGGCACCCAGTGCGAATCCTCTGAGTGGCTGTGGGATGGGACGGGCTGTGGACGGGCGGGCAGAGAGAAACCGGTTCAGCGGGACCGGGAAAAACGGAGAAAAGTCTCCTTTACACAGAAAAGGACACAGGGGTGTAGAAAAGGCACCCAAGTGAAGACAACTGCCCACACTGTTGGGTGATTCTGAGAACTGACAGAACTGTGGGAGACAGGTGGAGTGGTGTAGGGCGGCCAAGAGAAGCCCATCAACAAACCCCTTCCTTCCCTCAGGACTCTGGTTTTGAAATAAGACAGAATACCTCCTTATTGTTTTAGGCGTCCCAGTTGCTGGCAACGTGCGGCAGGCATAAGCACCCTGAGAAAGTTTTAGGGTTTATTAGCATAAATCTGGAATTTTAAAGTTAAATTTATTACTAATCTTAAGTAGTTTTTACTGCTATTGGTAATAAAAATCTTTGAGAATTTTAAAATTAAAGATGTTTGCCAGGTGGTAGTGGTGCACAGTCTTTAATCCCAGCACTCGGGAGGCAGAGACAAGTGGATCTCTGTGAGTTCGAGGCCAGCCTGGTCTACAGAGCTGGTTTCAGGACAGCTTGGGCTGTTAAAAAGAGAAACCCTGTCTTGAAAAACCAAAATAAATAAATAAATAAATAAATAAATAAATAAATAAATAAATAAATAAATAAAAACTTAAAAAAATAAAAAAGTTAAAGTTATTTGTGTAAAATAAAAGTTGTTTGTATTTTGATACAGGGTGTCGTACATAGCCCTGGCTGCCTGGAATTTACCCTGCAGTCCACTCTAGCCTTGAACATCCTTCCTCTCCCTGCTTTTGCCTTGCTAAGGGCTAAGATCACAAGATGCATCACCATGCTAAGCACAAATAAAATCTTTAAACTCCTGATCAGCCTTCTGACCACTGCCGAGGATATAGAAAAACAACCTTTTTTGGTGGGGGAGGGTGGCATTGCAGATTGACCAAAGTGTCTTCGTTAATAAAGTCTTACCATCTAGTCCTGGTGGGCAACAAAAAGCAGTGGCATTAGCCATTGTTTTGGACCTTCAAGGACCTTCCTGACTTAACAGCGCCTAAGGGATATGTCACTCAGTCACTGGGAATTTCGTTTGATAATCTGGAATCAGCGTCCTTCTGCCCATGCTGGGTACCACCGTTCAACCTTTATATGTTTGCATACATACAAAGAAGTGTGTATGCTTTCAAATGTACTAATTTATTTTATGTGTATGGGGTGTTTTGCCTGTATGTATATCTGTACACCCCATGTGGATTCCCTGGGACCAGAGTTACAGACAGTTGTGACTTCTGATGTGGATGCTGGGAATTGAACCAGATTCTCTAGTAGAGTAGCCAGTGCTCTTAACTACTGAGTCATCTCACAAGCCCCTGTATATTATACATGTTTATATATTCTTTATATATACATATATAAAACCTCTGCCTACCACTTCTAACTCCATCCTCTTGTCCGCATGCCTACTTAAACCTTTAGGTCCTTGTATCCTCTCCTCTACTTTCATATAGCTTATGTTCTAAAAGTTTACTCTTCTGTTTTTTACTCTATTTAGGACTGTGTGTGTGTGTGTGTGTGTGTGTGTGTGTGTGTATGTGTGTGTGTGCTGCATATCAACCCAGAGAGCCTCCTGCATGTAAAGCATGTGCTCTACCACTGAATACCTTCACCCATACTCTTTCTTTTAAAATAAATTCTAGCACTTTTTCCTTTTAAAAATGTCTAATTTTACCTACTATGTGATATTGTCATTACTTGAGGATAATCTAGGCCTTTAGGCTAATACACTTTATAGTGATATTATTTTTTTTAATATGTTTTAATTAGTTGTAGCCTGTGGATATAAAAAAAGTTAAGTATAAACTTGATTATCATTCAGCAGTTCTAATTTAGGTTCTATTTTTTCTCTTTCTCTCTCATATTTATTATATAGAGTAAAATTTTGCATGTCCGTCAAGTCTGAGGGCTGTTCATCCCTGTTGTGTCTCTTGTTGGGCATAAGTAGTTACCCTACTTACTTTGACATTTCTTTCCTAGTGTGTCCAGCTGTTGATAGTTTGTCTGTCTTTCCAGGAAATATTTATGCAGTGTCTTCTCTGACTTCTGGTCACTTTCCCAGTCTTTTGGTGACCGTATTGTTAATCTCCATAAACCCCTTCTTTCCAGCTGTTTGTCCTCATGACAATCTCTCCTGGTTTGACGATTTCAGCATCTCCCCTTGGAGACACTGATGGGAATTTCTTGTGGTTTCTTATGGTTTATAAATTAGATTTCCACGCCGGATTAGTTATTCCAATGTTGGTTTTGATTGTTCTCACTAAGCTACATACAGAGATCTTCCCTATGATCCATGGTCTCTCACTCTTCTTTTCCGTGTGTGCATGAACTAAGTTTTTTGTTTTTCTTTGCTCTGAGTTAGAGCTGGACGTTACGCATCTGAATAGACGAATGGATGACAGAGCACTGTAGGGGCACAGGGTGAAGATAGGCGTCACTGTAGGGTGCTAGGGGCTGATGGTGAAGACAGGCATTTCCCCAAGCACCAAAGCAGATGAGGATGGTTCTTTCTGGTGCTTTCATCTCCACCAGCACAGTTACATGAAAACACCACATTCTCCCTAAATTCTCTCAGGCATATGTCCACCTCGGTCTTAGAACAGTAAGACAGGAGAACCAAAGTCCAGAGACTAATGGGCTCCATTTGCCCTGACAGGCTCTGTCAATACTGATGCTCACACCCATCTTTCCAGGGTGATGACTGAGAAAGGGTTATGGTGGTCCACCCTTGCAAGCTCAGCACTCGGAAGGTTGAAGCACAAGGATTATTAATCCAGTCCAGACAGGATTTAGGAGGAAACCCTGACTTAAATAAGCAAGCTATCAAAAAGCAAACAAACAACAGCAACATCAAACCTACAACAGCAAAGCCAAGTTAGAGGTCAATTAGGGAAGATGTATTCTTTAGAATTTTTGGGTTTTGAATTATAAATTGGTTTGTGTTATGCTGGGGATCAAGATGGAGTCTCCGAGCTTATGATCTCACATGTCCTAGATGAGTACTCTATCACTGAGTGACACTCCCAGTCCTCATTCATATGTTTTTTGTCTGCTGATTAAGGCATCAATAGTAAATGCCTGCAAATGTGATTAGCCACAGTTAATGGGTGGATTTGGGAAAGCAGTTTGATGGAGTCAGGGAGCAGCATGATAGAGCAAAATCAGCTTCCTCTAATCATATTGCTGATCACGGAAACTCAGCTAAAGAGTGAACAAGTGAGTGCTTCTGTCCCTCTAACTGTGGCCCCACGCTCTAATAGCTGTGAAGAGAGAGGGAGGGGCATGAAGAGGGAAGGCTCTGCCAGCTGTCACCACCGCAGTAAGGATGTAGTTGGTGTTACTAGAGTCCAATTTTTGGTTTAGGATCCACTGAAAAATCTCCATTAAGATAAGCATAGGAGGGGCTGGAGATGGGCTCATTGGTTTAGCGCACTGGTTGGTCTTGCAGAGAGGACCTGGGTTCCATTGCCAGTGTCTACATGGTGGTTCACAACCATCCCTAACTCCAGCTCCAGGAGACCTGCTCCCCTCTTTTGACCTTTGCGGGCACCAGGCAGGCACATGATGCATACGCACAAACATACATGCGCAGACACGCTAGCACGCAAGCATGCAAAATATTCAGACACATAAAAATGAGCAAAACATTTAAATGAACATAGCTTAATCATGGAAGGAGACTGTGACCATAGAAAAGAAAAATTGGAGTTTTCCAAAATGCTTGAGGCTCTGTTCACTCCATTTCTCTCTCTCCCTTTCTTCATAGAGCTCCTATCCGCTTCAAAGGCTTTCCTGAGTGCTGACAGGGAAGAAAGTCCTGCCAGATTGGTACCTTCAAAACAGATCAAGATTTTCAATACGTCCCGAGCACCATCAGATTAGATGCAGATAAACCTCAACCACATGACAATGTTGATGGGATCGCTCATTTCCTTCCTTTATAGCAGAATAACTGTCATTCCCAGATGCAGGTCAGTTGTTTAGTCTTAACAAGGTTGTTGTAATCAAAATTCAGGGTGCTTGGCTTATCCAGTTTCCCATCTGCGTCTCAGCTGTAATGTTTAATTTTCATTTCCTCTTTTCAATTGACATTTAACCTCGTCAGGGAGGCCTGATGGGCCTTTCCGGGGGATGCCGTTACTTCCTTATTCCTGAATAAGGGCTGGAATTCCATTTGGAAAGAGAAATTACATGGGGCTTGATCAATACCCTCAAAGAACTAAAAGACAAGAATTACCTGTTATCTGGCTTTAAAATGTACTCCATGTCTGTGATTTGTATCCTTGTGTTAATTTAGGGTCACTAGTTATTTGATTAGTGATTGTAAAGATCCAAAATGGATTTAAATGCAAAAAGAATCAATACTTGAGCTAAATATTTAACAATCAGGGCATTAACAAGAGACTGAGTCTTCTCAATTGAATTATTCTTTGCTTTATACATTTTAGAAGGATGGGCATATTTAAATGAGATGAAAAGTCTCCTATTTTATTCATTTACTTTACTTCTGGTTTTATTTTATTCATTTATTATACAAGGTCTCTCTGTGGGACCCTCGTTGTCCTGGAACTCACTATGTCTTAGACCAGGCTGGTCTCAGACTCACACAGATCCACTTGCCTCTGCCTCCCAAGTGCTGGGACTAAAGGCATGCTTCACCAGACCTGGCAAAATATATTATTTTAAGTGTCTATGTAAATTCCTTTCTATGGCCATAGACATGAGGTCATCACTGGTGGAAAGGCTACTGGTGACACTTACTACACAGGAAGTGGTCTTGACCCGCAAGTCTTTTTTATTTGAGACAAGGCCTCAAGTGGTCCAGGTTTACCTCAAGCTGCTGTGTAGGCAAGATGGGATTTGAATTCCCAATCTTGCCTCTATATCCCAAGTGCTGGCATTCCAAGAGCGGGCCACCACAACTAGAGTAGCTCTCCAACTGGAAACGTATAATAAGAATTGCATCCTGTTTTAAGACAGGGTTTCACTGTGTGCCTCTGGCTGACCTGGAACTCGTTATATAGATTAAGCTTAATATAAACTCTCAGAGACCCACCTGCCTTTTCCTCCTAAGCACTGGGATTAAAGGTGTGTGCCACCATATCTGGCAATAGATGAAGTATTTTGTTTTGTTTGTTTGGCACATACTAGATGTTTGGTACAATTATTTTATTTTTGTCATTTAATTTTCATAACAGAACTGAAAAAGGTGCTAAGTAACTCAAAAAGAATCTGTCTCCTACCAAGTTACAAGCGGGCTGGCAGCCATGTCTACAGAGGACAGATCTAAAAACCTCTAACCACTATGTTTAAACACACACACACATGCACACACACATGCACATACATGCGGTATACAGACACACACATATGCACATACACACATACAGAGACACACACACATACACAGATGCACGCACATGCACACACATGCACAGGGCTCTCTTGTGCTAATACATACAGTACTACTGAACCACACGCATCTCCAGCACAATGTGAGATAATTTGAATCTTGACAAATCTTTAGAACAGAGAATGTTGAAGGCCACCCGCTCCTTTCCATTGTGCCTAACTTGCTGAAGAGTCGCCATGAGCAAGGCCCACCCTCCCAAACTGAAGAAGTTTACGGACAGGAAGTTATCATTGAAGTCAAATGGTGGCAGACATGTACAAGGACTACTCCGGGGCTTTGATCCCTGTATGAATCATGTGATTGATGAGATGACAACCAGTAGGTAACAGAGTGACGTCAGTGTGGTGGTCATATGAGGAAACAGCATCCTTGTGGTAGAAGTCTTGGAAAGAGTCTAAACAATGGCTGCCAAATAGAGGAGTTCACATCCTTCTCCAGAGGGCTGTTTGACTGGGCTGTAGAATTGGGCCATGTACATTTCCATAAGAAACTTTTTGCTAAATAAACTCTTGTGATACTCAGAAAAAAAAAATAGAGAATGACCAAAATACTATGTCTTAGTTACTTTTTCATTGCTGTGAAGAGACATCATAACCAAGGCAATTTATAGAAGAAAGAGTTTACTGGGACTCACAGTTCTAGAGAGCACACCCCTTCCAATAAACCAACAACTACTAATCCTTCCCAAATAATTCCACCAACTGGGGACAGCAATTCAAATATATAAGCCGTATGGGGACCATTCTCATGCAGTTCACTATAGACCATGTGTTTAGATTTTGGAGTCTGTCAATTCTTAGCTATAACAGTTTGTCTGTTTCACTCTTTTGTTAGGTTTGATGTCACCATTGAAATTACCTGGCACAAGTGAGAAGGAAACACGGAACACACAACAAACCCACTTAGGAGTTTATTAGAAGGGGTGCTTACAGGCCTGGGGATCGGTGTGCAGAGAGAGAGAGACAGAGAGAGAAAGAAGGAAGGAGATGGTACGTCCAGCCTTTAAAAGCTGCCTGGCACATGCGCACAGGGCGTTGGCGTGACTATGTTACACTGATAACACAAATGATGAGCGACTCACACATGTGCACAAGGGTTTAGCTGAGTCATACGTGGATGTAACCATGCATGTGTGCATGTGGGTCACGCAGGGTCCTTTGTGCCCGAGAGCCCGTCCGCAAGTGCTTGCCTTTAGAACCCAGAAGTGAAGCCTTATCTGTGGCTGAATAATTACAACCATAACCAAAAATATTTATTAAATTTGATCCTACAATTTTAATGGTAGAACCCACAAAATATGTTAACATGTTCAAACTTCTTTCAGGCCCTCTAGCTGAGAACTTTAAGGTGTGTATAATCATAGACCATAGCACTATTTTGGACTGTGAGTTCTGGGAAAGCTAACCTTAACTTAAAGTGAATGGAGTGGGCCCCTCCCATATGTGTGGGTGTGTGCTTGAAGAGCCACAAAAGGTAGGTAGAGCACTGGATCTTCAGACCAAATACACTTAAACACTGCAGCTGCTTTGAAAACAGCAGAATTCTCTGGGCTCCTTTTGTTCCTTAGAATCACTGGACAAGTGGTCATAGTCATGCAAATGTCTGTCTAGGAGACCCTCTGGGCTCTAGTGGAAAGTGGTGTCAGGGGTGTAGCAGAATCTTTTGTTGAGTCTACAAAGGTCACTTCTATCAATAGCCCTGGGTTTGCGGGAGGCAGACCCTGGAGAGAGCAGGTAGTAGTAAACAGACCCTGGAGAGAGCAGGTAGTAGTAAAATGAGTGAATTTGCTAAAATGAGTGAATTTGAACAAATACCCGAAACAAACAAACAAAAGATAAAAAAAAAAACACACACACACAACAACAACAAACAAAACAAAAGCTTTCCCTGGAATTCAGTAATTATTAAAATACCTCTGAAGGAATGAGGCCACCTTGAGTGAGGAACCAATGGCCAGAAAGAGCATCTGTGGCCCCACGTAGAGTTACCCCAAGGTAAGGGAATGTGACCTGAGGGTACAATTGAAACTGGGCATCACCTCTAGAGTTTGTCACCTAGGCATAGAGAATGTGCCTTAAGAGCCATTGCCTGAGCTTGATAGGGGTAAAGGAATTCCACCAGTGCCCAACCCTGCAGCGTTGTGGGTTGCATGCAAAATCCAAAGACATGACTCGTCCTTTCTTAGTTTAACAACTTTAAGAAAGAGCAAGCTGGGACTAGAGAGATGGCTCAGTGGTTAAAAGCAGCGGTTGCTTGCCTGAGGACTTGGGTTCAATTCCCAGCACCTACATGGCAATTCGCAAAGTCTGTTACTGCTTTCCTGACTTTCTTCTGGCCTCTATGGGCACCAAGCACACATATACCTTGCACATGCAAGCAAGCAAAACACCCATATACATAAAAGCAAATTTTTACAAAGATTTTTTTTTAGATTTATTTATTTATGTATACAGTATTCTGTCTGCATATATGCTTGCAGGCCAAAAGAGGGCACCAAATCTCATTACTGATGGTTGTGAGCCACCATGTGGTTGCTGGGAATTGAACTCAGAACCTTTGAAAGAGCAGGCAGTACTCTTAACCACTGATCCATCTCTCTAGCCCCAAAGATTTTTTTTTTAAAGCTATGTGTAGAGACACACATTTTTAATCTCAGCATTTGGGAGGCCGAAGCAGGTGGATCTCTATGAGTTTGAGGTTAGCCTGGTCTACAAAGCAAGTTTCAGGCCATAAGGATACATAGCAAGACCTTGTATCAAATAAAGAAGAGGTACATTTTTTTGTTTGTTTGTTTGTTTGTTTGTAGCTTTGGAGCCTGTACTGGAACTAGGTCTTGTAGACCAGGCTGGACTCGAACTCACAGAGATCTGCCTGCCTCTGCCTCCCGAGTGCTGGGATTAAAGGCATGCGCCACCACCGCCCGGCAAGAAGAGGTATATTTTTTAAACTTTAAGGAGGAACAATATTACAATACAAGCTCCAACAGTTCCCAACTATGCTAATCACCACCAGTTGCCAGGTTTGCCATTAAAATGACAGATAAATTTTGAGATAAGTTTTAACTTTAGGTGAATATGTTTTATTTGAAGATATCTTAATAATACTGCAATATATTTTTGAAAAAAAATATAGTTATTTGCTTTTCCAAAGATTATTTCAATTTTGGAATTAGTAGTTCCTATCATTTTTTAAATGCTTATTTTTGATATATTTGGAACCCTGGGAAACACCCTTTCCACGTCTTGTGTCCTGAGAAGGTGTTTTTTTATAGAAGTGTTTAGGCTAGAAGAGTCATCCCAGTCAGAGAATGTACAAGTCTTGGCTTCAGTCCTTAGTACAACAGAACGAATCACCAAGACTATGCTATGAAACAGGCAGAGGCAGGAGGATGAAGAGTTGGAGGTCAGCCTGGGCTACACAGTAAGACCCCATGTTAAACAAAATAGAACAACCCAAAAGGAAAGCTTTATATCAAGTAGTTCTGGAAACCTAGATGTAATATTCTTGATTTTTTCTTTTCTTTTTTTGTGTGTATACGTGGAATTACATATGTGGGAATGTGCATACATGTGGGTGAACGAGCACATGGAGGTCTGAGATCGATGTGTGGCATCACCTCCATCGTTCTTCCATCGTATTCGATGAGACAGTCTTCACATCAAACTCAGAGCTCATAGACATGACTAGGCAAGCTAGTCAGCTTACCTGGATCCCCTGCCTCCATCTTGCAAGGGTGGAATTGCATGGCATTTCTGTGGGCTCTGGGGTTCTGAACTGCAGTCCTTACAAAGCAAGCACTTTAACCACTACGGCATCTCTCCACCCCTTCTCTATCTCTCCACCCCTTCTTGACTTTTGGGGCAGCTCTCCTATCCTCTGTCACGTGCTGGAGACCTTTGGGGAAGTTTTTACAGACTGGAAAGGTTTTTTTAAGGAGTCGGCAGATTTGGTTTCAAATCTTAGAGGCTTCTACTCATCTATGGGATGAGTCAGGGACCAAAATTCTAAATCCTAGTTTGAGCCTGCAGCTGTGGAATGGGAGGAGATGGCAGGAACTTTGCAGAAGTCTTAGGATTTAGTGAGCTACAGTGTAAACGTTTCTACACTTAAGTGTTAGCTTGAGACATCCACTGGCTCTCCTGATCACTCCCGTCTTACGCAAGTTAGAATATAATTTATCACAAACTTTCTTGAGACCACATTAAGAGTTTTATCATAGAGTTTAAGAGCCTAAGGAAAAGGAAACAAACTGGTTACCAGCTTCCAGCACAGCATGGAATGATAAAAACAACAAACAAACAAACAAACAAAAAAACCCAGACAGTAGATGGGTAGATAGTTTCTGATTCCTTGCTACCACTAATAAAAAAAAAAGACAAGGTCGCCTTCCAGGCACTCATGGAACAGATATTTACTGAGCGTCTGCTCCCTGCCAGGGATTATTCTAAATCTGAAGGAACCAGCGAGAAAGCAAAGGAAGAAGTCCTTGCCCCTGACAGAGGGCTACACTCTGGAGCACTAGTGACAGAGCGGGCACTTGTTCTGATGGACTGCAGCACAAGGGTTAAGGGCACAAAAGCACAGGGGCAGTTGGGTGTGGTGGCATGAGCCTGTCACCCCAAACACTCAGGAAACCATGACAAGAGGATCAGGAGTTCAAGGGCTAAGAAGTGTGTGTGAGTGTGTGTGTGTGTGTGAGTGAGTGAGAGAGAGAGAGAGAGAGAACACATATTGTGTAATTCCACTTATATGAAGTACCTTCCTAGAAAAGTCAAGATCATAATATGTAAAATGGTACTGGGGCAGGGGGAAAAGGACCAGCAATATGTGATGCAAAGGATATATGCATCATATATATAGGGCTGGTGGGGTTGGGGATGGGACAGAGCGGGAGAGTAATGAAAGAGATATTTTGATGGGGGTGTGCATTTTGGGGTTAGGGAGAAAATTGGTGCAAGAGAAAGTCCTAGGAATCCACAAGGATGACCCCAGCTAAGACTCCTAGCAATAGTGGAGAGGGTTCCTGAACTGGCCTTCTCCTGTAATCAGATTGGTGACTACCCTAATTGTCATCAGAGAGCCTTCATCCAGTAACTGATGGAAGCAGATGCAGAGATCCACAGCTAAGCCCTGGGTGGAGCTCCTGGAGTCTCTTCAATGATGTTGAAGAGAGTGCGGAGGTATTGTATAAGCCAGTGGGGTCAAGATCTTGACAGGGAACTCACAGATACAGCTAACCTGAGCTCGTGGAAACTGAGGGACTCTGGACAGTCAGCTATGGAGCCTGCATGGGACTGACCGAGGCCCTCTGCATGTGGATGACAGTTGTGTGGCTTGATCTGTTTGTGGGGTCCCTAGCAGTGGGATCAGGACCTGTCCCTGGAGCATGAGCTGGCTTTTTGGAACCTATTCCCCTGGCTGGGATGCCTCGCCCAGTCTTGATGCAGGGGGAGGAGCCTAGTCCTGCCTCAACTTGAAACACTACGCTTTGTTGACTCCCATTGGAGGCCCGCCCCTTTCTAAACAGAGGAGGAGTGGTTGAGGAGAGGGGGAGACCGGAGGTTGAGGGAGGGAACGGGAGGAGAGAAGGGAGGGGAAACTGTGGTTGGTTTGTAAAATAAATGAAAAAAAATAATATAAAATAAAATGTAAAGAGGTGCTGGAGCAGGGGAAGGGGAACAGTAATATGTGGTGCAAAGGATACGCCCTGGCTCTGAGCTATAGTCCAGCATATTTCTAACTCTTAAACTGGTTTGTTTTGTTTTGTTTTTGAGACAGTGTCTTACACTGTAGCCCGCACTGGCCTGGAACTCACTATGTGGCCCATTCGTCTCAAGCTTGTAGCGATCCTCTTGCCTCTGGTTCCTGGGTGCCTGAACTACAGGTATGAACCACGCCTGGTTAAATGGTATATACTTTTCTAGATTTATTTATTTTATTTTACGTATATGAGGGTTTTGCTTGCGTGTATTTATATGCGTCATGTGCCTGCCTGGTGCACACCCAGTCACAATAGTACGTTTTATGTTATATTTATTTTATTACAATTGAAAATAAAGAGGACCAGGTGAACTTCCGTTTCAATGATGTATATATGATTACATATATACACATAAATACATCTTTTTAATTATTTCATGTGTGTACATGTGTGGGTGCATGTGCCAAAATAATGATAGTGGAATATCTCTATAATTTCCCAACATAACTTTAATACTGAAATACTAGCTGGTTTGTATGACGAGTAGCCAGGTGGTGGTGACACGCACCTTTAATCCCAGCACTCAAGAGGCAGAGGTAGACAGATCTCTGAGTTCGAGGCCAGCCTGATCTGCAGAGCGAGATCCAGGATGGCCAGAGCTGTTACGCAGAGAAATGCTGTCTCAACCCCCCCCCAAAGAAATGTTCAGCAAGTATATTCCACTGTGGGTTGGTGGCTCATTTCACACTTTCACAGAAAGTAATGAATTAGATCCTAACAAAAGAGAGCACTTTCTCTAACCTTCCTTTTCTTCACAACTTGAAATAGTCATTAATAAGGTGTCTAGTGGTGTATACAAAATGTGACTAATATACACATGGAATTAGCTAATCAAACAGTGAAGGCAAACTCAGGCAGGACTCGTCAACCATCAGGACAGGCCAAAGCAAACAGAGGTATTTTGCACTGTAAGTTAAAGGCTAATAAACAGACTTCACCAGCTCAAGAGAGGCAGAGAAATATGGAGACACGGGTCAAGAAAAGAACTTTGTTCCAAAATCAAGTCACCAGCTAGGGTTCGGATAAGATCAGTGTCCTAAGTCTTGAAGAAACCAGAGAGTGAGGTGCAGCGTGTTAGAAAACAATATTTTATTATCAGGCTAGTTAGGGCTAAAGAAGCTCAATTCCAGGTTCTAACTAGTAGGTAGATGTGACTGATTTTCCCAGTCACTAGATGGTATGTGAGGAAGTAGTTCAGTGGGACCTCTCAGGGGTCAGAAGGAAAAAGAGGAGGTGCTGGTTTTCACTTCCCAACACCTCCACTATTATTGTAGCTAAAATACGTTCCCTGGAAAATCTGGTGGACAGTTTCTGTTTGTGTGTGTGTATGTTGTATGCAAACCTGTGTGTGTAGGTGCTTGCCAGAGGAAAACTTTGGGTGTTAGTCCCTCCTTACTCCCTTGCTAAAGGGTCTCTCCTAGGACCTGGAGCTTGTTGGCATAAGCCATCTCACTCCACAGCACGAAGTTTTCAGGCATTTCAGGGTATGACCACATCTAGCTTTTTAAAAAATATTTCTATTATGCCAGGCAGTGGTGGCGCACGCCTTTAATCCCAGCGCTCGGGAGGCAGGGCAGGTGGATCTCTGTGAGTTCGAGACCAGCCTGGTCTACAAGAGCTAGTTCCAGGACAGGCTCCAAAGCTACAGAGAAACCCTGTCTTGAAAAACCAAAAAAAAAAAAAAAAATCTATTATGAACTGGGTGAGGTGGCACAATCCTAGTACTTGAGAGACAGAGACAGGAGGATCTCTGAGTTTGAGGTCAGCCTGGTCTACAGAGTTCCAGAAAAGCCAGGGCTATACAGAGAAAACATCTTCAAAAACCAAAAAATGTATATTATTATTATTATTATTTATCTATTTATGTGTATGTATCCAAGGAGATACAACAGATGTATCTCCTGGAGCTTGAGTTATAGGTAGTTGTGACCTGCCTGATGTAGATGGTAGGACATCAACTTGGGTTCTAAGAACAATGTACATTCTTAACTGCTGAGCCATCTCTCCAGCTACCTGACTTTGGTACATGCTCGGTCAGCAAGTGTTCTTACCTGCTGAGCATCTTGCTAGCCTGACATTTTTGATGACTAAGCCACTGTCTCCTAGGTACCTTATTGCTACATGCCTCTGCCCTACCTGTCCACTGGGTGCTGCTATCCTCTTTTAAAAACCTGCACCCTGGCCCATGGCTTTCTCCACCTTGGTCAACCACATTATTCCTAGCTTGTCTATTCACTGTGACTGGGTCACAGTTGGAATGTGATTGCAAATGGGCATATGAGAATGCCTAAGAACTGGGAAAGGTCCTGAGTTATCTGCTCAGCACCAGAGGAAATGAATGAATGAATGAGCAGATAAAATGGGCCGATGAAAACATTTTACCGGGGTTGTTATAGTGGACACTCCCAGCCTCTTTAAGCTCTTTAAACAATGGGGAACATCTCTCTTTTTCTCCTTTTCTTTCACTGGGTAATGTTACACTTCTGGTTATCGGACCAAGGGCTTCCTGTATACATGCATTCTACCACCGAACTACAGTCCTATCCCAATTCTTTGGTTTTTTTTTTATGTAAAACTAGAATATGTGTCTCTAGAATCTGCTGGTAACAGGGACATATAGAGAAGACAGATCTCTCATCACAGACACTGACCCCAACTCAGGGAGGAGGCTGAAGGAGGGATGGATTGAGACCTTGGTGCCAGTCATTTCTAGCAACTAATTAATAGGAGTGTCTACACCCATGTATTAATTTTAAAAACAGCAACAATAAAAAACAAAGGGCTGGGAGATGAAATTCTGTTGATAAAATTCTTGTCTTGAGTGCATGAAGCCCTGGGTTCTGTCCCTACCACTGAAAAAAACCTGGATGTTGTAATGCATGTGTGCACCCAAAAGTGCACCCCAGCACTCAGAAGGAGGGTCATCCTTAACCAGCCTGGGCTATATAAAAAACAAACCAAATCAAACAAAACAAACAAAGAGAAAAATATTTTTTGTATTCTCTAATTTTCTTTTTAAAATTTTCATTGAGTATGTGTGTGTGTGTGTGTGTGTGTGTGTGTGTGTGTGTGTGTTATGCCAAAATATTCCCTAATTTCCAACAAAAAATTTTTGTTGAGTAGTCCTGGAAATTGAACCTAAGGCTTCAGACATGCTAGGGAAGTATGTTGTTGGGACCCAGCAAGGTGGCTGTGCTGGTAAAAACATTTGCCATGCAAGCCTCATGGTTTGAGTTTGAGTTCCTGAACCATATGGTGGAAGGGGAGAAGGGACTCCTGCAAGTATTACACATACACACACACACACACACACACACACACACACACACACACACACACACACACACACCACATTTGTGCATATGCATGCACAAATAAAATGTAAAAATATTTTTAAACTATATTATTGTAACTATGTAACTTGCATTTGCTGTCCTTTGGGGACTGATTCTAGGACCAAAGGTATGGTGTCATACACTTTACACATCTGGAACTCTGTGGACTCAAAAGGAGAAAATAAAAGGCCTGGTGAGATAGCTCTGGGTAAAGACTCTTGCCATGCAAGCCTGTCCACCACAGTAATAGGCGAGAAGTAAATCCTGAACGTTGTCCTCTGACCTCTGTACACCAAGGCCTACACTCAAGCACCACACACACACACACACACACACACACACACACACACACACTACTCAACTGTTTTGAAAGAGAGAGGGAGAGCAGGGTGGAGGGAAGGGGGATGAATCAAAGAACCCTTGTTTTCCTACAGCTATTTTATGCTTTAATTATTGGTAGTGACTTATCTTTTCAACACAGGAATCTGCTGGGATTTTGCTAGGCTCTGAGTGGGAGAAACTACATGATTGTTTTCAGAAGATCCACAAACTTAGATTCTGCTGCTTGCCCTTGATACCCAGTAGTAAGTGGAGCACACAGAGAAGGAAGAGGGCAAAGTGGCTTTCTCCATGCTCCCCCATTTACCGATCCTTTCGTAAATTCCTTTGGTAAATGGGACCACCCCGGTCTGCTTCAGTACTTAGAAAGGGCATGGGCTGCTTTTGATTTAATTCATCATGATCATCATTGCCGCAGCTTGATGCTTTGCACTGCAAAAGTTTTCCAAAATGCAGATTCCACCCAGGTGGAGTGTTGGTCTCATCATACCTTAAACTGCTAAACGCCAACACTAGATGGCCACATAGGGTATTTGGGGCAGAAGGGTAGTGCCCAAGGGAAGGCAGCCCCATTAGGTGGATAGAAGGGAAGGAGAGAGATGAGTTGAAAACCAGACCCGCTTAGCCTAACTGTGCACCTTCAATATTTCATCTCAAGGAGTCACAGAATGTTGATCTCACAGCAGTCATTTAATTTAATCATTTTATTTAAAATATAGTTACGTTTTTGTATGTATCTGTGTATATGCCTGTGTGTTCATATGTCTACCCCATGCATGTAGGAGCCTGTGCAGGTCAGAAGAGGATATCAAATTCTCTGAAACTGCAGACAGAACTTACGGATGGTTGGAGCTGCCATGTTGGTGCTGAGAATTCAACCCAGGTCCTCTGGAAGAACAGGCAATGGTCTCAACCATTGAGCCACCTCTCCAGTCCCTGATCATTTTGCTTTAAATCTGTTGTCCTTGGCCACTGCACACTTTCATTCTGGGATTGGTTTGACTGTCAATTCTGCAATGTGTGCTTTAATATATATATTAAACTATGCAGCTTGAATATATTGATATATTGAATATATATATATATTCAAACTGCATAGATCTCAAGCAGTTTTAAAATAGTTGATGTCTACTTAGCACAAAGTAATGGAGCCAAGAGAGGTGAACTGATGTTTCTGAAGTCCTAGGGAAGTGGGACTGATGGTTTCTGTCACTGTCTGCTCAGGTCAGCTACTATGGGTAGAGCTACAGGAAACATTTTTGGAAAGTGTGTACCTACACTTAAGTATCGAGAGCTCTTCTGGGCTATTTTGAGATACTGGCCTAAGATGACTCAGTAAGCGCATTCTTTTTGGCTAATGCTGCTCGTGTCTGTCAGACTATAAGGCATGTCTGTCATCTGGAACCCAGCCTCAAACTTGGAAGTGAGTGAAAAAAAATTCTCTGGAACAGTAAGGAAAACAGTTACCATAAAACCCACTAATGCTGGAAGGCTCGAAGAACCACTCAGACGCTATCCCTAAAGTATTGATTGGCTTTTGAGTTTTAAATGGTGATAAGGGCCCGGATGGGACTTGCCTTGGTGGTGTTAGCACATGGAAAGTCTTTGGTACTGTCCCCAGCACTAGGGGTGGTGGTGGGGGGGGTTGGATAGGCATCATATTTTAATGACATGGTTCCTAATCTATATCAGTAAAATGGCTTTAAAAGATGATGGAATGTTCTCAATCTCTAAAAAGAAAACAGAAAAGAAAGGGAGACACAAATCTCTGTTTGATCTCAGAAAAGGTCCTATGTCATTTTACATAGGAGGGAGGGGGTGAGGTGATGTGTCCCAGGAGGGAGACTGCACCATTCAGAGATTCCTGAGATGGCATGTGTAAGGAATCTGGTGCTTCTAAGAAACACTTTCATGTGGACTTTGGGCAATGTATGCATCCAGTTTAAGCAATATTTCTTAGATAACAGCATCGTCGAGGCTTTTAGTTGGGTTGTGTTTCTAGTTCTGAATGTTCCATCAAGTAAGAAGCAGATACTGGGAGACCAGGTAGACTCAGCTGCAGTAGGGAAATGATAACCCTGGAAACAACAGGGGGAAATCCTAGCAAGGGAGAAGAAATTAACATTAGGGGGCCATAAAAGGGCAGACTCTGAGACTGGAAGACTCCCCAGAGCGCTTTCCGGCTTGTAAAGGCTTGGGCCATCTCACACACTGAAACACAACTGCAAGGTTTTGGGAGAAGGTGGTTTCATTGTTCACAGGGGATGAGGACAATCTGGAGATGGCCATTAGGAATCTGAACACACCAGCCTTCATTTCTGGAGACAGAGTGCCTAGAGGACACACTGTTCTGGAGACCTTTGTGGGCAAATGGCAAATGTTCCAGGGCTCCTGACTATTTCCTGTCAGATAGCTCAGAACAACCAGTCAATTAGTTTCCCAGTTCCTGCCTTTTGTCCTCCTTAAGTTCGTTTTCCAGAGTAGCCACGCTGATGTCTAAAGCCACCAATGTCTTATCAGACTCAAATCCAAAGTATCTGGCTCTACCTTTGATGTGGCCTCTGCATCTCCGAGGTGATCGGCCATATGATGCATAAAGTTAACCTTGCAATTGAGACCTGCTTCTTTCTCAGGGACTTTAAACCTGCTGTCTGACCCTTGCATTGGGGCACTCATATTTTTATTCTGAATCATATTGTTTAAGCATCACTGCAGAAATGGTTCAAACCTTTCTTCTTCAATCTGTCTCCCACCCAGCCACTCCCCACTTGCAACTCCATCACTCTCAGTTACTCTCATGGTACCAACCTTTATGTGTGCAAATGTGTCTTGTTTATATGTTACCAAGGTGTCCTGGGAGGAGATGTGCAAGGGCAGATTTCCAAATGTATTATTTCTTACAGGATCCTGGGAAAGCAGGATGGAAAACCAGGTAGCCAAAGGCTTTGAATTTCTGTTGAATTTTATGAAATTTGCTATTTTCTGAGGAGCCACAATCATAGTTGAAACAGGGTAATGACCTTTCAAATGTCTTACAAAACTCATTTTGGTTAAAAAGTTATGAAATGTAATCACTTCACTTCGTGTTTAACTGGTTTAACTACTGCACTGAGCATTGCCAAATGAACTGGATGCTCTGAATGTGTCTGGACACTCCACCCGACACTGACTTGATGGCTTGGATTTGTGAAAGAATTCTACAATTAGTTCCCAATCTGGTTTTTAAACATCTCCTGTGCTGGTGTAGAAGAATCGAATTCAGAACTTATGTAATTATAAAATTAGGACTAAACTAGGTTAATGCACAATCTTCTCCACTCAACAGAAATGCAGTTCTGGCCAAATCTATTTGTCAAACTGGGGTAGAATCACAACGTGGGTGCCCTAGGGGTGAGCAACACAGCTTAAATTGTAATCAGTGAGTAAGAGATTTTTGACTCTTTCCATGTAATCCTGCAGAGTACCTACTGTGTGCTGTATTCCGAGTTCAGCTCTTGGGAGATAAAAATGAATAAGGCATATTGCCTGCCTCTAAGGACAAATGCTACGGTTTAGGTTTGAGTGTGCAGTACAGCTAAATGAACTACGTAATTCTATACAAAGGCCAACGCAGATTGCCTCTCTAAAATCACTTCAGTTGGCCTTCTAAGTTTTTGCCATCTGAAATAGTCAGTGTTTTCTCACTCTTTCCTTTTCTAGGAAGACATAAATCAAAGTTATTTCCAGCTTCTTGTCTACTGAAATGGGCTACTCACATTTTAAAGAACAGCATCAACACAAAGTATGTATAAATATAAAGTTTATTTAGCATAGTGTTTAGAAAAATAAGTTCACATCATTTCAGAAAACAAATAAAACACTTAATTGTCCAGGCATAACCCCCCCTGCCCATTACAGTACAACATACAGACTTTAGATCTCTTTGGTTGGGTAATTAAGCACAGAAATGTTCTGGGACATGCTGTGTGCCATCACCTAACAGTGCAGTAGAGGCTTTGCTCCTCATCCACTTTATACATTCTGTATAGAGTTTCTCTTCATGTAAGGCACAGTAAAACCATATTGTATACAACTGGTTGCTTCTATACGTACAGTACATGCAACAAAAATGGTACACTTTTTTGAGAAACCCTGAAAACCAAGAGTCACATGCTATATAATTTTGATTAATAAAATATATGGTGGTAATATTTAATTAAATTGAAATGTATCAATTAGACACAAAATAACCATTCGCTTCTATCATCTAAGTTTTAGGAAGACTTTGAAACAGCGCTTGTAAAATGCAATTATTTTCCCCACAGATTTCCTGAATTATTTTCATGAGATGATCTGTCAAAACATTTGAAAGAATGAAGGACTTGGGGTTATGTACTAATGCACACATAATGAAGATGTAGCAAGGTAGCCTGCTACACATGCCCAATAGTCCAACTTTAACATGCAGGATGATAAGGGTACATACAGAGAGACTTAAGGTCAGTGTGCAATTCAACTATGGATTTTTTTAAAAAAGAAAATCTATGACTATAACATCTACTTGCCTTTCAAGACACAAGAAAGGCACCAAAACACATACAAGTCAGTCTTTACTATAAATGTACATGAGATAGTTATGCAGTGCAACACAGGTGCTTTTGCTTGTTTGAGGAGTAAAACTGCACCTCTTTTGAAAGCTAGACCATCCTGTCTACTAGACGTAACTAAGAGCTGAATGCCAATTCTGGCTATAGAGTGCATAGATAGGCCGAAGCCAAAAAATCCCACAGCCAGCAGCAGGGGTTGAGATTTAAAGGGAGTTATTTACCCCTATTCTGATTCCTCTCCCTGAATCTTTAGAGGGTAATTTGCAGCATCTTCAAGCATTGTTTATGTAAAAAGGATATTCTGCCACATGAACTCCAAGGGCTCTGAGTCTGGCCCTTGGTATTGAAGAAAAAAAAAACAACCCAAAAGCAAAACAAAATACAAAACAAAGTCAGTTGCAATTCTGTGAAAGGAGATCATGGGGTTTTTCTTATCCCATTCACATATACATGGGCTACATACCAACTGGCCCTTAGTTTACTGAAAGAGTAGAGAAGAACAGTAAGTTCTTATATTGTGCACTGGTTCTTACCTGGTGGCTTGTATAGCTACCTGGAGTAACTGTAGGGTTAGAAGTTCAATGTGTTGGAATATGAGTACATTTCCTAGGTAAGTATTTAGTTTTGTGCTATCTTTTCTTTTTCTTAGGGAGAAAGAGAGGAAGAACTCGGAATAAAAGAGATACTCTTGTCAGATATATGAAAGTTTTCCATCACACATGCACGCACACACACCTCATATATCTTTTTGACTTTCCCACTTCCCTTACCAGACAGGTATTCTAAAATAACTAGCTTTTGATATCTGCAGCAGTCTAGTAGAAAATATCATTTTTATGTAAACTATACTGCAAGACCATGTAGCTAATCACAATAATATGGATCAGCACACAGCTAGGCGGGGAGGTGGGGACAACCAAGCCATGGCAATAAAGTAGTGGCAGAGTAGAAGACCATGCTAATTAACTGGCTTTGTTTAAACAAAACTGCCAAAACAAATAACCTCTGGCCAGAATCATGTATTTCAATAATTGAGGGACATTCACCAATTTCACAAAAATGGGACTTAAGTTTTTATCAAAATGATGGCAAGGAATTCTTCATAGGGCTCTTCATCTAGGCTGAAAGTTCCCTTCTTAGTAACAGCAAATGCTAAGCATTTGGTGACCCTTGCTCGACAGGCTCAGATGAGGAGCATGTTGGAAACCAAGCGACTCTTTCTCCATCTTGAAGAAAGCAAGGTGTGGACACTGCTATCTTTATGCTTGCCAATTTAAAGTCCCTGGGAGGTGGTGGCACACACTTTTAATCCCAGCACTTGGGAGGCAGAGACAGGCAGATCTCTGTGAGTTCAAGGCCAGCCTGGTCTATGAAGTGAGTTCCAGGACAGCCAGGGATACACAGAGAAACCCTGTCTCAAACCCCCCCAAACCCCGAAACAAACAAACCAAAGCAAAAACAAACAAACAAACAAGCAAAAAACCCACCAAAACCTGAAATTCACCATTGAGAAGATCACTTTCTTAAATCTGAGATGCTCCGTCCATGAAGGCATTTGAATTGTTATATATCTTGGGGTAAGAGTCCTGCTAAAACGTTTAAACACAGTCGACAGCATCATACAAGAGAATATCCTACGGAAACCCAAAGAATTTGCTTGTAATGGAGACGTGATGAAAGAGGACAGGCAGCAGTCACGTGTCATAGTGTACCAATCGTTTCAAAACACCAAGAACGAAGCCTCAACAAGACAGAAGCCTCAGCGAGACAGAATTGTGTTGAATACACTTTAAGTATCCTTTGTTTACTTTAAGATGGTTGTTTCCATAACCTGCAGAATTGATGTTTCATAGTCTTCCATACCTTTTTTTGTACTTTCATTGTAATGAAAAGCATCAAAGCTAATTGTTTACCATTTGCATGACAAACATTACACATGACATCGAGTGAAACCTAAGTCTTCTGGATATAATGGAGTTCTGCGGTAAACTTAACCCTGTTTGACGGAGCAGAAGAGCCATCAACACTTTTACTGACATTTCTGTACCTTACTGCTAATAAAAAGGCCACAAGGTAAAAAAGGCACATAGGAGTCTATATAAAACATATTTAAATGAATCAAAGCTTCTAAAGGGCGTGATGAGAAGTACCAAAATTCCAGTATTGGGATTAAAAGTTCCTGTTTCAGTGTTAACATTGACCTTAAGAGACTCTGGATAAAAATCACAAAAAATAAAACTTGGTTGAAAACAAAGCTGTTCCTGCTATTCCTGCTCAAACAATAAAAATAAATTAAACAGTAAGAAAACATTTTTTTTTCAGTTCATAATGCCTGAAGACTAAGAGAGACATACAAGGTATAAATAAAAATTCATTGTACTTGCTCAAATTCTGCTTATAGAACTGGCATATTTACATTCATACTCAAGTTGTGTCAGAGTTTAGTGGAGTTTCGAACTTTCTCTGCAACATTTAACTATTAGCAATCACACTTGGAAACACGTAGAGACAAAACCAAGTCTTTCCCCAAAATGCTGAAAATGCTAAACGTGTGTATGGACACACAAATGCACACATATATAAACTACTTAATTTGAAAAATATACCCTTATAATAATCTGGAGTACCATTATTTCTTAACCATCTCAATGCCCGTGGAGTAAAAGTAAACAAACACCAACCGCATTGCTTCCAACAGCCTGTAGCTATTATTTAATTGTCTAAGTTAGGTGTATACATTTTAAAGTTAGAATACTATCACGTTCCATTCCAGCCTTAGACTTATATTACTGACTAAATGCTTTATGGTGGTTTGATACGCTTCTCCTGCTGCCTTGTTGCCGTGTATTTAAAAGCCAACATGACGTGAACAGAAAGGCTTCAGCCATGTAGCTCCACCCCTGTACATTTAACTATGATCTTCATGCAGACTGATCCAAATATATTTGCTTCGCACAAGTAGAGTGCATTCCTCTAAACGAGTAAAGGTTCCCCATCTTCAGGGCTTCACAGAGAAAAAAAATTGCTGCTGATGAAGGAGAAAAGGGGTATGTGTGTAGTGAATCAGGCTTATAAGTCTTGCATATCTTCATCCAACTGGACGGTTTGGAGCTTGGCCAGCTCTTTCTTGTCCGTTCCCAGCTCTTCACAGACAGTTTCAACCATGCCATCCAGGACATACTTAGATTTGGAGTCCAACATCATTAAGTTGTTTGTTGCTTTGTTCTCAGAATTTTGTAAGAAATTCTCTTTTATGTTAGCTACCGACTGCAGGACCAAGCGATGTTCTCTGACAAAATCCTGGTGTACTGCTGGCGAGGAATGACTCACCGGCTCTTCAGGGGCAGGAACAATTTCCCCCAGGGCAGCCTGAGTCATGGGGACTGACAATAGGTCTTGACCAGTAATAAGGGAACAGTTCTGAAGGGTTGCATAGTTAGTATTGCTGACAGAGGTCACAGTAGATTTGCTCGCCACAGGTGCAGACATTGGCCGGCTCTCAGCAATGTCAGGGTTGAGCTCAGTGGGATTTAGTAGTGTAGGGGGAGACAGGGAAAAACTGTGAGCCGGGGACACATTAACCAGCGAAGAGGCCAGGGGATGGAGGCCACTCCCAGAGATGTCCTCAGAAGACAGGCTTGCGTTTACTTGTGCATTGTGATTGACGGGCATCAGCTGAGAAAAAACCAGGCCTCTCTCTAACCCTTCCTGTTTCACAGCTCCTATAGTCTGGCCTGAATTAGGAACAGTGTAGACCACTGCACTGGAGGCAAGAGGGCTCAGGAAAAGTTTGCCATGCTGGACTGTGGTGGACTCACTTGTAAACGTGCTTCCATCTGAAGTGCTTGAATTTACTGAAATGTTACCTAGGGGAAAAAGTACCAATTGGCATTAATGCAAATAATAGAGAAAGAAAAAAGAAACAAGCAAACTAGCTACTTCTGTAACACCCACGACATTTCCTCAGGTATAGTGCTTATGGAGAGGTGATACTTAAATGTACAGTTGAGTCCAGCTTGGGTACTATTAGCTGCAGATTCCCAGGCTCAGAACTCAGTTAGGCTAGCTTTCTCTCTCTATTTTTTTTAATTTCTTTCGCAGTGCTGGGGATTAAACTCAGAGACATCTACACCCTGGGCAAAAAAAATTCTGCCAGATTATCTGTATGTGTTAATTCAACTATGCAATTAATTATAATGACCAAATGAAAGAAAAAGTAAATGTGGGGCCTGGGGATAGAGTTCAGTGGTAGAGTATCTCATGGTGCAGGCCTTGGGTTCAGTCCTCAGCATCACCAAAAATTAAAACAAATTGAAAATTAAAGCCAACCAATCAAAACAAGCAAGCATGTGGGAGCTGGGGCAGGAAGACTAAATTTGAGCCCAGCCTGAGCTTAAAGGAAAAGAAATTTAAAAAAGAAAAAAGAGAGAAAAAAAGGAAGAAGAGGAGGAGAAATTCTTATCCAAGTTCTGATATTTGTCAAGTTTCTGGCTCTTTACCACCTCTGAATTAGTTGTTAGTGATCAATAGCACTGTCAGTTAGAACAAGAGAATACAGATACACAATAAAATATTTTTGTTAGGCCTGCTCAGTTACTGACATAAGATGTAAATGAGAATATGAAAATACCACATAAGATGAGTTTCTCTGGAACTTACACGTTCACCACGTCAACCTGCACAGACAAGCCGCAGAATTTTACCAAACCACGATAGAGCAGTCTCCAGGCAACAGAACCCTCAAGGTCCCTCCACCCCATTGTTGTGATCGCCCTAAATTTTCAGTGTTGTAGTGATGGGAAGAATTAACGGCAGCATCATTTTTAAATACAGAAGGACATAAAGGAGTAGAATTAACGCCTCTTTAACGTGTCTTTTGAGGTTCTCACTATAACAAACAGTCTTTAGAGACTAGAAGAGACTAGAAACACAAAACAGATGATCAAATGAGAAACTTGGAACAGTGTGGACCCCATGTCTCCCTCAAACAAAACCTCCTTTGAGTCTTTACAAAGTGAAACGATGACAATTAGATGACCCAGGTCCCCAGATATTCCCATCAAAGGAAAAGTGAATTTGGTGAGAGTTCTGGGGAAGAGTAAGGATGGGTTACTTACTATCTACCCTGCTCTTGAATTGGAGGTTAATGGCCCTTCAATTTTTACAAGTGCAAAAAACAGGCCAATATAAAGTTAAGTAATTCACTTAACATTGACCTTCTCAATTAACAGAGTAACTGTGATCATAGTTCTATCTATGCTACCCAGTGCCATAGGGCCATGTATATGTCTTCCAACATTTTTAAGCGCCTTATGTAAGCAAAGGAGTATCTTTACAGGAGAAAAAAAAGAGAGAAAACATTGTATTTGAACTCCTTTAAAAAATGTTAACTACTAGTTTGTAAGTATCCATCACAGAAACTGTTAAGGAAAAAATGCTTCTGTGTATCTTTGGGCTGTTCTCTAACATAAAAGTGTTTTTCTTTTTCAGTTCATACAAATAAACAGACTGCTTCTATTTTAAACCTCTTGGTTTCACATGTGTTTTAAAAGTCTTGCAGGCTTCAAAATTGTGAGGGGGAAAAGCCACAGTCAATAATCACTTTGCTTTGGGTGTCGGTGAAACTGTTTACTACCAGACATACTCACAAAATTACTTTTTTGGCAGAGTCATAAATAACAACACATGCAGTATTTCCCCAATAGCTATTCAACATAGTAGACTAATAATACTCTGGACATATAAAAGACTTGAACATATATAAATGAAGGGAAAAACAGATACATTCCAAGGGATGATTTGGTTTTCTTTTTTCAGTATTGGGAATTGAACCCAAAGTTTCACACATAAAACATGATTTTGTTGCTGTTGTTTTGAGACAGGGTCTCTCTATGAAGTCCTGGCTGCCTAGAACTCACTAAGTAAACCAAGTTGACCTCGACACAGAGATCTGCCTGCCTCTGCCTCCCAAGTGCTAGGCTTAAGGGAGACGTACCACCATGCCTGACTAAATCATGAATTTTTATATAATTAATTAGTTAATTTTTTTTGCGCCTCTGCCTCCCAAGGGCTGGGAATGCAGGCGTGTGCCACCACTGCCAGGCGCTGAAACCTGATTTTAAAAAACAGCTGCAGCTGAGTTACAAATTAAACAAGAATTTAAAAATCAGCACAAAAACTGAACTTAAAAATCCCAGGTACAAAGTATAATTTTACAATGATGCTGAGAGGAACAACAACAAAAAATTCTCAGGCAGGTAGTGGTGGTGCACACCTTTAATCCCAGCACTCAGGAGGCAGAGGCAGGCGGATCTCTGTGAGTTCGAGGCCAGCCTGGTCTACAAGAGCTAGTTCCAGGACAGGCTCCAAAGCTACAGAGAAACCCTGTCTCGAAAAACCAAAAATCTCTTTTTTTGTAAAATGAATAAAGATATATATAGACCGTCTGCTTTTCCATGTAACCGCTTATATAGTTTTCTTGGCTATCTAGGAAGACAGGACTATGTTTCTGGACATTTTAAAAGAATGTTTAGCGTAAGTTTGATTTGATTTGGTCTGGTATTTTTATGGAGACAGACTCTCACTATGCAACCTAGTTTGGTTTGAAACTCACTATATAGCTCAGGCGGGCCTTGAACCCCCCAATCTTCCAGCTTCAGTCTCCCAAATGTTGGGATCATAGGCATTTACCACCATTCCCTATCTAGTCATGATTCTTCTTCTTCTTCTTTTTTTAAAAATAAAGTTCAAATTCCCAAAATGCTTTACTGCAAAATGTAATATGCCACTACTATAAAGAAATGTTGCCTACTGGAATCATCTGGTTAAACTTAAGCTTTCAATTCTCCCAGAGAGTCAAATGGTTGGCAGTCCTGTCATTTGATCTTAGCTATTTTAACTGACAATGCTATCCTTATTCCTAGTACATATCCCATTTAAAAACCATCGAATGATGGGCATTACAGGGGGATGGTGCACACCTTTAATCCCAGAACTTAGAGGCAGAGGCAGGCAGATTTCAAGAGAAATCCTGTCTTGAAAAAGCAAGAAAAAAAAAAAAAAGAAGTAGAAAACAACACCCCTCCCACAAAGCTAGCTATTACTTCATAATACTTTTCTATGATAGCACTTTTCTTGATTACAGATGAAAAACATTATTGTATTTCGCCTCTGCCAACAAATATATTCATAGCTTTTGCGCAACCTCGCTGTCTTTAAAATGCTACAAACTGCTTGGAAATTTTCGTAAAGAAAGAAAAGGGGTGAGAGTCATTATTGTAAAACCAAGCTCTTTTACTTTCCCAGGTATTTGTCTTTTGTCCCTACGTTGGACAGTGACTGGAGTTAACTCTTTATATAATCTAGAGCAATGAACATCCAAGGAGTGTGTCACAGGACCATGGTGGCTTACCTAAAGAGAGACAAATATATGGAATGAAATGTCTAACCATTTTTCATTAATGCCTCCAATAAGTTGAAGTAGACTCTAGTTATAGCAGCAAGAGTTGTATAAAAATTGACCATGCTTCAGAAGGTTAAGCTTTGGTAAAAATCTGGGCTTCCGGATTTGCTTATAGGAAGGTAAACATGATCACCACCTTCCACTCCTAATAGCTAGAGACTCTGTAACTTCCAACGCCCAAGTCTAACTGTTCCTATTTCTATATAGAGAAAAATGATGAGTGATCTAGGTTTTATTCATGTTCCTGAAGAACTAATGCTCCAGCCTCAGACTTATTTCCTTTCTCTTAACAGACTTCGGTTAGTAAAGCCACAAATACGCAATGACACAGTTGTTTTCATAAACATAAACCCACAAAGCTGAGAAATGAATATATATCTAGGGCAACAGAAAATCACATATTCTTCTAAATTCCTTTTAGGTCTTTTGAGGTTTTAGTTTTAATTATAGGGAGAACACAAGGCAAACAAGAACAGATTCTGTCTTTCAGTTTATTCTTTTAAAACATTTTCTGGTCAAATACATAACTGTTTGACTAATTTCATGTTCCTAGCAATTTTATTAATTTTTAATTTTAAAATGTCAAGTACTGGGTTAGTTCATAAGCACTGATTGACTTATCATATTGCTATAATTGTAGAGTTGGCAAGATCTGCTATAAACTGTACTTTTCCATTCTGCTTGGGGAAATTAAACTCCATCCTCAGGATATAAGAAAATCAGGAAAGCTGAATAGCAGTTAAGCACTGGGAATCGCATCAAGGCTATTCTGTAACCGTGTAAACCAATGAAGTATCAGAAAAAGAACACCAATCTATACCTTTCACTAAATGCATCATTTATAGCAGCTGACCAACACATGACCTGGTGCATTATGGTACCAAATGAGGCTTTTACCTTGTGAAGCTGCTACCGAGACAGGAGGCAGCTGTAGCGGAGAGAATCCAAGGCTCCCATTAAGGAACTGGCCGTTTGCTCCTGAATTAGGGATCTGGACAATGCCGTACTGGTTAATTTGCACTGGTGTAGTAAAAGTCACCACAGAGCCCCCATCCTGGGAGGCCACTGTCTGGACGCCTTCTCTTTTCACCTCAGTGCAGGGTATCAGCCCGGGAAATGACACAGGGGCGCTAGGGCTGTAGGAGCTGGTAGCAGCTGAGTTCACAGCAGAACTCTGGAGGACTTTGAATTCCTTCACATCCTGGGAGGTAGACCCCAGGATGTCTGTCATGGCTACGCCATTGCTCACAATGTTTGAAGACATTTTTGGTGGGTTCAGTGATACTGTCTGTGTATTTCCCACATTCAGTCCATTAAGGATAACTCCATTGTGTCCCTGAATAAAAGAATTGCCATTAAGGAAGACAGGTGAAGTACTTGCAGGTACCAAGCTTCCATTCAACAAAACTCCAGAAGAGCTTAGTGATATCTTGGCATTTCCAATTTGTTGCATGTATACTGGCTCCATGTGGCTGGAAAGGCTGAGGTTGGTGACGGCATCAGATGCACCCGAAAGTGGGTGAGGAGACAAATCCTCGTGTCCCTTGCTGGATTCGTCTTCAGTGCTGGGGTTGCCATCTGATTCACTGTTCAGGGAGAGAGGACATTTTGAAGGTCAAGTGGGTGACAATCTGTACAGTTTGTAAAATGTCCTTCAAAGCATCCAAGGTGGCATTTAAGCAAAGCAGAACCATTTACCTGCTGGCCCTGCTGAAACTAGAAGTTGTAAGCAAATTCTGCCCAATCAGACAATGAGAAGATGAATTCAGATCTGAAAATGTTTTTATAATAAATTCGAGAAAGACCAGAGGGTTGGATAATGCAAAATTCAACTAAAATAACTTATCACTGTGTTTTCATTCTTATAGAATCCATGTGCTACTCCAACTCTTAAAGTCATAGAAGCAACTCATTAAAGGATGTGTTTTCCCTGTTTAGGAGAGCCTTTCAGATTGGTATTGTTTTGAAGGCAAATGGAATGCCAAAGGAGCGGGAGGTGTGAGTTAACAAGAGACCATTTTCTCACCTGCTCCCAAAGTTCTACTCCACCAGACTGATATCCTCATTCACTAAAGTGGTTGCCCTTGTAGGAAAGGCACTTGCAACCTAAGACACAGTTGCCTTTGAATCCAAAGGAAGCCATAGGGATCTATTTAACATACACCATCCAGTGCCCTGGTGAGGTGGGAGGGAAAAGGTGAGCATCAATCGGAGGTCTTGTTAACTCTCAGGCACCTTCCCAGACTATTCGGTCCTTCTATTGCAGAATCCTGGGCTTAAGGGAAATACCAAGTTCAGGTCAGGGAGGATGGTGGGAGTTTTCCTCATTTGGTTTGAGTCTGGGTGGGGCCGAACAGATGCAGTTTGGAAGCATGGTGGGACTTGGTCCAGCAGAGGATCCAACATCCCAGTGTGATCGGTTCCCTTTCAAGCTGAGGGGAGGGGATTACCCGGGCTTTGGGGCTTCGGGGGCCAGGAGCGCAGAAAGCCCTTTGATTTATGAGCTGAGGCTGAGTAGCCGTCGCCATTGGTGAGGGTGACTCACCAGGGGTGCGGGTGGGAGGTAGATCCGGAGAGGGGCCTATACCAGGCAATAGGGCTGGGGGTTGAAGGTGTGGAGTTAATGGGGAGGAGGGTTGAGTCAGCAGAGCATGGCTCAAGATGTGTGTGTGTGTGTGTGTCCATGTCCTGGGAACCGGGCCCGCTAGGTAGCAAAGGTTACAGGACAGCTGGCCTGCATGTGGCACGGGCTTCGTACGCAGTGCCCTGGCCTAGCAGATTTCCGTTGGTGTGTCTGCAGAGCACTCCAGAGTAGATAGCGTCGCCTAACCAGTGCTCCTTCCATGGGTCACCCCCTCTCTCAAGACCGAAGAAGGATGCTCACAGGTCGCTGGGCATGTTTTGTTTATGGTTACTGGGAGCCAGAGCTAGGACTGCACAGTGAGTCTCTCTCCTGCCTGGGGCCAGCTGTGGGCCTCCGGGCTCCACCCGGGCTCAGGAGCAAAGCAGCGAGGGCGGGCTGATGCCGGTTCTGGAAGGCGCAGGGTGATCACCTTCACCTGGCCCAGGCGGGCTGGCTCCCCGGATCCCTGGTTCCTTCCCACAGTAGAACATTTGAACTGCGTTTGGATTCTTTTCTCTCCGATCCCCTCAGGCGGGAGACACCATCCTGACTGTACCCATCCAACAATATACACAAGCACAGAAACACACAAATACGCATACACACCCCACCCAAGGGGCTGACTTGAGAGGACATACAAAAGCGGTGGGGGAAAAATGCATTTTCTACTAAAGAACGGAGGGAAAACACAATAAAGTTCAAACCAGATGGGGGGGCGCTTAAGGAGGACTGAGTGGATAGCTCCCCCACTTCTTTCCTGCTAGCCATCTTTATGTCAGATTGTCGCCTATCCCCCCCCAACTGCCCCATCAAGAGGGAATCATGCTGCGTTAGGGGGCTCAAGACACTGCCCTTCAGGCCAGCCACCTCTGAAGCACTGTAACCCGATCCGAACTTGTTCAGAATCAGGTTTCAAAACACCGCAGGGACGAGCTACACGGGCACCCCACGCTGCCCGAGGCGCGATGGGAACCGCGTCGGCCAAAGTGAATGATTAACTCTGTCATATTAAAGCCTCGACGTCCCCAGACCCCATCTGGGCCACTAGTCTCCACTAACGCTCCTATTCCTTCCAGAGCGGCCCTGGTGACTTCCAGGGCGAGCCAGGAGCTCAGACGAATCCTGGGTATCCTGGAGCGTGTGCGCACTCCAGGCTCCGAGTGACCCGAAGGAGCCAAAGACCCAGGCCGGCTCCGGCAGCCCCCGCGGGCCCGAAGCCGCGGTGAGAGCAGTCTCGCCGGCGTGCACACACGCTCACTAAGAGAACCAAGGGGAGAGTGGCAACTTCAAAGGCAGCAGGATGGGGGTGGGAAGCCGGGCAGCAGTAGCCAGCCGAGGTGGGGGCGGGGACTGAGACCTAGGCGGGCGACCAGAAACTTCTGGGGGCAGGAGGGGGAGGGTTAGGAGGGAGGATCCCCCCAGCTCGTTGCCACCGTCCCCCCCCCTTCTGGTAGGGAAGCGAGGTGGGGGGCGGGGAGAGGTGGGCAGACGGACCGGGCTGGTGGGGAAGGTAAGCGCCATGTTTGCGAGCGCTTTGGAGGAAAAGAAAGCTGGGAAGGGGTGGGGGTGGGGGGGAGGAAGGGGGTGGAGGAGGAAAGTTGGCGCTCACCTTTTGGACTGGGTCTCGGAGGGATTCCGGTCGCGCTGCCGCCGGTTCTTGAACCAGTTGCTGACCTGGGTGAGGGAGAGGCCGGTGATCTTGGCTAGGTGCCGCTTCTCGGCGGGCGAGGGGTAGCGATTCTGTTTGTAGAGCTCCTTGAGCGCGTTGCGCGACTTCTCCTTGAAACAATACACTGTCTCCTCGCCGTCCCAGATGGTGCGGGGCAAGGGGAATTTCCTGCGCAGCCGGTATTTGTCCACGGCGCCCAGCGGCCGGCCGCGCGCTCGCTCGGCCTCGGTGTAGCGCGCCTTGTACCAGAGCTGCTGCAGCAGCGGATGGTTGGCCGACTCGAAGCTGTGGCTCTCGAGGATGCTGTACAACTCAGGGTAGATGCCCTGGTGGAAGGCCACGAGCGCTCGCGCCTTCAGCAGGCTCTCGTTGCCACGTAGCAGGTCGCTCTGGGGCAGGGACCACAGGAACCGGGCCAAGCGGTCCAGGTTGCCCCCCTGCTGCAACGCCTCGCACACGCAGGCGACATGGTCCGGCGAGAAGGCCAGCGGGGGCTGCGCGGCGGCTGTGTGCTGGTGCCTGCCCAGAAGTTCCGAGTGGAGTTGTACCTGATCTGCCGCTCCGGCCGCCGCTGTCCCTTCCTCCCGGCTTACCCTGGAGGCAGCCGCGGCGTCCCCCGGCTCCAGAGGAAAAGGGGCTGGAGCCGGGGGGCTCAGCCCAGCCGCCGCGCCCCCCGCCACTTCTCGGTGCGCCTCCTGTCCTTCCGAGGCGCTTTCCATCCCATTCTCCTGCTTGATGTCCGCCGCACTTGCAATCTGCCCGGTGGGGGAGGAAGAGGACATTTTTTTGTTGTTTATTTTCCTCCCTCCCTCACTCCCTCGCACTCTTTTCCTCTTTCTTTCCCCCTCTCTTACTCCTCCTTCTTCGTCTCCCTCCCCCCTCCCCCCTCCGGAAAGCCCACTCCCTCCCTCCCGGTTTCGGCTGGATCTGGCCGATCAGGTTTCCCCCAGGCCACGCAGTCACCATTAAGATAGCTGCTAGAGCAAAGTAGTGTAAACGGATAGCTGCTTTCTGCTGTTCCCCCAACGTGACTCCTCCGGTTGCTGCATACTATATGGCACTGGCCGCCGGGCTGGCCCGGCCGCGCCACCCCATTGGCTATTTCGCATTCAGAGGGAGGAGGAGACACTGTTTCTATCCCTGTCGATCACCCGCCTCCCACTCCACCCCTTGCCTTTCCCTCTCTCCCTGACCCCCAGGCACCTATACCTGCCGGAAAACACCGACATTCTTTTCTGGCCCTGCTTTTGAATGGGCAGTCACCTAGTGTCGCCTGAAAACTGGACAGCTCTTTCAAAGAAAGACCCTGTGACTCCTAAGGGAATATTAATCGTGTGCCCTTGCTGTCTGGACAGCTAAATTTTTAACAAAGAGACCACCCTCAGTACGTAGATGACAAAACTTCAGAGACTAATTCCGAAGTTTCCCAGCAGCTCACGCCTCTCCTCCCCTACTTTGGGATGACTTTATTAAAGATGTGTATTCAAAAGGGTCAAGAACACTACCAAGGAATGTTCTCAGAGTGAAGCATTGATAGTAATGGAAATTCCGGAAGGGGAGAACGGCTCCAAAACTTTGAAATAAGCAGTGTGTGTAGTTCACTGAGAAGACAAAAGCAAGAAACATTAAAAACATTAAAAGAGAGAGAGAGAGAGAGAGAAAGAAAAAAAAAAGCTGTTACCAGAAGGCCTGGAAACTCTGAGATGAACCTGATACAAATAAACATAAAGAAAATGAAACTGGATCTTCATCCTGGTTAAGTAGTGTGAAAGAGAACTAAGTTTAAAGTTATAATGTCTTCAGACACTAGTAGAAACACTCCAAATATGTGCACCAGTAGGTCTTCCCTCAACCAATGTGGTGCTAGGATGGATAAATAGTTTCTCTTTGAAGGTGACGAGTCTGGGAAGATGCAGGCATCTTGGAGGTCAATACAGGATCGACAACCCTTGCCATACACAGACAAATGGAAGACTGGTCTCAGGGTTTGAGGCTGAAGTATGGGGTGGAATGTATCTTTTCTTCATGGTTTGCAGGAAGTCTTAACTCAGGAAGGGATGAGCCTGTCTCTATCTCTGTGGCTTCTGTGGGTCAGTTGGATTTGTCTGTGGCTGCTCCTTCTCAAATGCCTTCCCCCTAACCTCTACTTCAGGGTGGCCTTGTATCGTTTCTGCTTCCCAGTTGGTCATAACTGCCTTCTTCAGCATATTGTAAGGCAGCTGTTTGGGTCACCTGCTGTCAGATCAGTTTGGTGAGGTTTTCATTTTTTGCTACCAGGCTGCATTTTATTGTTGGTCAGCCAAGATGTTTGATATAGAACCTAATTTTTCTACTTAAGTATTTATTTGTGTGTATGTGTATGTATGTATGTATGTATGTATGTATGTATGTTTGTATGTGTACATGCACATGCCAGCCATGACACATGTGTGGAGGTCAGAGGACAAATTTTGGGAGTTGGTTTTCTGATTTTCGTCTTCCACCTTATGGATTCTGGGGTCTGAATTCAGGTGGTCAGGCATTGGCAAGCGCCTTTGCCATTTCAGCCATCTTACCAGCTTTCTCTCTCTCTCTCTCTCCCTTCTTTTCTTTTGTCTATCTTTCTTTTGTTTTTCTTTCTTTTGTCTTTCTTTCTTTCTCTCTTTCTTTCAGAACTTCTAATGCGACAAAACCAGAATTGACATCTTTGGTAGATAACTATCAAGTTCAGGATAATATCTGGGGTTCAAAACTTTTTAAAAAAAACTTTCTTGCACTTAAATATACTTTTTATTTTGGAATAATTTTGATTTACTGCGAAGTCACAAAAATAATAAAGAGAACATTCCTACTTACCCTTCACATACTTGCCCTTAATACTGACACCTTCTAGGGATACATTTGTGTGAGAAACTATCATTTGCATATTACATAACATAAATTAATTTTAGCTTTCATTATTTGGAGTTCATTTATTTTACTAGTACTTTCTGTTTTGCAGCCCACCCAATCTAGGTAGCCATATTTCACTTAGTTTTTTGAATTTTGAAAGGATACTTATCAGAGCAAAATAGCCAAGAAGCAGTGTGGTTTTGTGGAAAAGATACATATTTAAGGTTCAGCTAGCTAGATTTGGGTTTAGTCCTGGCTCTGCCATTTATTTCAGTATAAAAAAGTAGAGAAGGTTATGGTATTTAGCAAATAAGTTGTTTCAAAAAGAACTTGGTGCATAATTAATCTTCTGTAAATAATTGCTATCTTTTTACTGAAAATGCAAAGCAGGATATTTTTCAGTTTTATATGCCTAAAATTTCTTTGGCCATCTTATGACATCTTAGGAGTTAGATTCAGAATTATTACCAATCAAATAGAGTGTGCAACTTAGGAAAGAACATATTTGGCCTTTGCATGTCTTCTGTATATTGTCTCTAGTATAACTAGGTTATACATAAGCACTGGTGGCCCTGTCAGGTCTACAATAGTGATTCTATGGAAACCATGGACCTTGGGGCCTGAATGATTCCATTTCTAGGAGATATAAGGAGTCCTGCTACAGAATTCTGCTTTATGCATCAGTTAGAGGAGAAGGTGTTCTAGGACCAGGAATTGTAGTGTTTGGGATTCTCCAGCAGACTGAGCTTCAGAGCATGTCTTGCCATAATTCCTGGTATATTCAAACATGGCCAGTAAAATAGGAATGGAACACTAGGTCTTGTGTTGAGTTTATCTTGGAGCACTGGTTGCACCAACTGGTTTTTGAAATTGTTTTATTCCATCCCTCTACCATGTTGGGAACACTGAGTTGTGTTGGCATATGATGACACACTGTGTTGCTTCTTGGTAGGCTCTTCCTCTTTCAGATAGCAAATGTAGGTGGACTTCAAAAGTCACCCCTCTCCATTGCTACTTAATGAAGGTGGTTGATATGTAGTGAACATTTCTGAAGGATTATTAATTTATCAATCATTTTCTGAGTCCTGCCTGAGCATAAGGCATCATCACATTAGGAACTAAAGAAGGATGAACCTATTGAGTAGGACGCTGAATTCTTGTGGGAAAGATAAAACATATTTGTAAATTAGTGCAATCTAGGATAAGAGCATGCGTGGACTTTTAGCTGAGTCTTTGAAGGATGAGAAGTTTGAGTGGGTAGTGATTCATTAGAGTCAAAGGGAGCTGAATGGGAAATGCATGGAGCCATGATCGTTTGAGGTGTTTCTGAAATACTAAGTAGTTAAATATGGAGTAGAGGTTTTATATAAATGGGTAGTTGGAGAATGGTTAAAAGACAGGACATTGATGTAGGAGGATTGATCTGAAGTTTTAGGCCAGCTTTGGTCACCTAGCAAGATCTGGCTACAAAACAAAACAAAAAAGAAACCCAACTTTGGAATGTTCAGTTTGCTGTCATGTGTGTAGTTGTCTGTGTGTCCTATCATGGCCACTGTCAGTTGGTCTAGAATGAGTACTTTCCCAAACCAAAATCCTTTTTTTAAGGGTTTTCTATTTGTGCTAGAAAAATTAAGATTTGTGTTCGGAGCCTTGGACAAATGCTTACAAGTTCTTGGCGACCAAGTTATCTGCCTTTGTAGTATATTGATCAATGGAAGGTAAGGCAGAGGGTGACCCAGTGTAGAGAAGAAATACAGACACAGAAATGATGGATTGCAAGAGGTATCCTGGGCATATAGGAATACTCCTTCCTTTCCAGAAGCCCAAAACTCATTGAGCTGGCTTAAGTAAATGGATGAATTTATTGAATTATGATTCTGGGTTAGTTACTCTTTTCATGAGTCTACAAGATATCTGATATAAACAACTTAAGTGTGTGGGGGGTAGCTTACAGTTTTAGAGGGTTCAGTCCATGTCCAATTGGCTCCATGTTTCTGGGTCCTGAATGGGACAGTCCATCATGACCACAGGAGCATGTGGCAAAGGTTGTCCACATCATGCCGGAGGGGAAGCAGAGAGAAAGGAAGTCTCGGGGGACTAAGTACAAACTTCAAATTCTGCCCTCAGTGACATGCTTCCTTCAACCTGGCCTCACCACATAAGGTTTCCAGAACCTCTCAATATAGTGCTGCCAGCTGGGCAGTAAGCATTGATCACTTGAGCTAGTAGGGCATGTTTTATAGTCAAACCCTACTAGACACTGAACAATGTGAAGGTCAGGAATGGAGCTGGATAGACTAAGACCTGCCGTTCTCTAGTTTCCAAAGGAGCATTCTTCAGGAGGGAAGTTCCATGGCTCCCAATAGTTCCCAGTTAATTCTTTGAGTATCATCAAAGAGACTGTTACTTTTCCTCACCGCCTGTTTGAAAAACTCCAGAGTGGATTAGTTCAGCGTTTTAGGCTAACTTTTAGGTTTAAGGACCTGCATTCTACTGGACAGGCTCTGTAGGAGCATTCACACCGTGCTGAAGGAACTGTTTTCCATTAGAATTGGGGAGAGATGTTATCTCTGACAAAGGGACCAGACAGCCAGGCTCCCCCCCCCAAAAGGAGAAGTCTGATGAGCATCTATAGCCCTGGGGCAAGGAAGAAAGTTTGCATTTAAGAAAACACTGCCTAGGGAGGTAGATTCCTCGCAAACGTGGACCGGCAGATTTGGCAAGAACAGCGGTGCAATTAATTGGTACAGGTAGCTTGTCTTCAGAAAGGCAGGAAGCTTGACAGATTTTTTTCCCCCCAACATAGATTGAGCTTCCACTTGAAAGGGAAGTCTGATGATGTCAATACTTTTCTCCTCAAAGCTTTCTTGCTGTCCTGTGTGACTGAGCTCTGTCAGTGATGATGGTGTTCATTTCAGACCTTCTGTTTCGTACAAGGCAGTGTTTTGAGTCCATTATGTAAGCCCAAGCGATGGTACAATTTCATCATTATAACACACCTGAGAAGTAAACTGAGGTAAGGGCCTAAAAAAATTAGGCTCAAGTACCATTGTCTGATTTGAAAGAAGGTCATGCTTCTCTTATGAGTTACACTGCTTCTTTTTGATGTTACTGGTAATATATTATTACTATGAATGAGAATCAACAGGTATAGTGTTAAGCATTTTAAATGAAGTATCTCATTCAGTCTGTACAAGTGTTATCTTAAATTTATTATTGGGAAAACCAATGCTGGAATTATCATGTAACTAGTAAGTAAGTCATTATTTCCACCCAGTTTTCTTAGTGCTGTGGCTCCTATCTATAAACAGCATTTTCCGCTGCATGTATCTCTAGGAGCATAGGATCTGACAGAGTTTCAAATCAGCTGTTGTCTCTGGGCTTTTCTGTTAGCCGTTGCCTACATGGCAAATGGAAACGTTTCTAGCAGTTTCCTTCTACACGTTTTAGTGTTTGCTTTTCCTTGAACTTAAGGTTTGAAGGGAAAGAAGAGCAATTCACTTAACAGTACGGTTAGAAGTTCTCTTTTTTCAAAGACTTTCCTGGTGCTAATAAGCAATAGTGCCAGCTGAGTGGATAGCATCTTAGCATAGTATCGACTAAACTGTCTTTCCTGGTTCAGGGACCACACTAATGCACCAGAAGCTTCCTGCTCTTTTAAAATGTAAAGACCCTAAAGTTACCTTCGCTTTTTTTGGAGAATTTCATTTTGGCGATAGGTTTACTGTGGCTCTTTTCAAATCAGAAGTGCAGGATGACAAGGCCTCCAGATCAGCATGGCTTTCCATGTTTCTTACTTTAGAAAACTTGGATTTGATTAACTTTTATTAGTGAACAGTATTATGATCAAGGAGAGAATATAGTTTACAAAGTGAGCCCCTGATGTTTATATACTGATGTCAAGTCCTGAGCCATCAGAACCTGCTTCCTTTGGAATGTGATATATAGCCGTTTGTCATGTTTCCCTGCCCATAACATATGGAAACCCTAATTCTCTTTTCAACCTATGGATGACTTCTATGTTTAGTCTTTAAAAGGAAGTGGGACTGTTTCCTCTATGTTCTTATTGAGAGGAGAAAATTCTGTAGAGAGGTAAAATGGCTGACATTTGGACATAGCTGGTATTCAAGTAATGTGCTAATTTGAAAAACCTTGTCTAAGACAAGTATAGTGCACATTGAGTACTGAGACAGGAGGACTGCCATGAGTTAGAGGTTAGCCTGGAGTACACAGTATATTCCAGGCCAGTGTGAGAGCCTGTCTCAAAAACAAAAACCAAACCATAAAAAAGAAGTGGGCAAGCAGTCCCACCCTTAACTGAGGAAAGATTGGCATTTGATAACATTTGCGAAAGGAAGAGTCAGCTTTCTTTGATGGAGAATCATTGGTATACTTCATGGTAGGCCCCAAATCTAAGAGTAGTTGACCAACACAAACTGGCCTGGAAAGGGGGGCATAAAGAGAGAGACAATGGTGGGGGAAGGGAGGGAGGAAGAAAAGGAGGGGAGAGGGGTGGAGGAAGAGAACACAAAATTGGGTGGGTAGGAAGGGAGCGGTAAGGGTGGACCTAGGAGTTGGGGGAGAAGGTTGAATATGATCAAAATAAATTGTGTGAAATTCTCAAATAAGTAATAAAAAGAATATTTAAACAAAACATAAAACAGGGCTGGTGAGGTGACATATCAAGTAAAGAAAGACACTCGTTACCAACCCTAATGACCTGAGTTCAATCTACAGGACCCATAAGGTCCTGTTAGTGGGCCTCTGACTACCACATACATGCTGTGGCACATTAACACACACACACACACACACACACACACACACACTTTTAATAAAAAAAAACTTAAAAAAACCCCCACAACTCATATAAGCAAGCAAGCAAACAAAACCACAAAACATTGTCTACAAGTTCACTTCAAACAGAATTTCGGTTCGATGGAGGTAATTACAAGGGATGCACGGCTTCTTTCCTTTTGCGGACATTGCTGCATCACCGCCGCCAACACGAAGTCCAATCTGTTTGTGACTTCTGACCAAAGCAAGAACCGCAAATGGCATTTCAGTGCACCTTCTCACATTCGGAGAAGGATCAGGCTTCACCTCTGAAGAGCTGAGACAGAAGCACCATGTTCCACCTATGCCCATTCGAAAGGATGATGAAGTTCAGGTTGTCCGAGGGCACTACGAAGGCCAGCAGATTGGCGAAGTGCTCCAAGCGTACAGGAAGAAATACGTCATCTACATGGGATGAGTGCAGCAAGAAGGCTAATGGCGCAACTGTCCACGTGGGCGTCCACCCCAGCACGGTCATTATCGCCAGGCTAAAGCTGGACAAAGAACGCAAAAAGATCCTGGAAAGGAAACCCAGGTCTCGACAAGTAAGAAACAACAAGGGCAAATACAAGGAAAAAAAAAACAATTGAGAAAATGCAAAGAGTAGGGGCGTCTCACACACAACTTTCACTAAAGACTGCTTAAGTTAAAAAAAAATAGCTTGGCATTAAAAATGTCCACATTTCTCTGTTATTTGATTGTCATTTATTAATTAATTTCATCTTCATTCATTAAGTATCAATAAAGCTGTGTCTCAGAGATGAATAAGATGTGTCCCTTACAGTAAGAATAGTTCATTATCTAGTAGAGCTTTAAGTCTTCCTGTTGATGCAGTGAATGTGACTTACAATTCCCAAAAAGAGAGTCAGGCTCTCAGATTTTGGGATTGTTGAAATAAAGTTACATGAATTATTTCTTTTCCCTCCCTCCCTCTCTCCCTCCCTCCCTCTCTCCCTTCCTTCTCATTTCTTTCTTTTCTTTTCTTTTTCTTTCTTTTATTTTATGTTTTTTTTTTGAGGCAGAGTTTCTCTGTGTAACCTTGGCTGTCCTAAAGCTCACTCTATAGACCAGGCTGACCTCCAACTCAGAGAGCCATCTGCCTCTGTCTTTCCAGTTCTGGGATTAAAAGTGTGTGCCACCACCGTCTGGCTCGAATTGTTTTTATAAAATAATCTTTTATTCAATTTTTTGGAAAATAAATGTAGTCTTTTGTTAGGGTAAGATATATGAGAGCCAGGTGCCTGGCAATTCAGCGTGCCTGGCAGTCTTGAGGGGAAGGTCTTTGTGCGGAACAGGTGCAAGATATTATTTATAGACGTATTCTACATTTAGTAAGAATTTGTATTATGGGTGCAAAGAATAGTGTTTAGATAGCTTTCATGAACTTAAACAATTACTTTGCCTTATTTATTTGGTTTGTTTTTTGGAGACACGGTCTCCCTATGTAGCACAGGGTGTAAGGTATTCACTATGTAGCCTAGAGTGGGCTCCAATACATGGCCATTCCCTGCGTCAGCCTCACAAGTGCTTGTATTATAGGTATGAGCCACCACACTTAGCATTTTTCTAATCTTTATACATGTGAATCAAATTATGTTTCGATTATACAACTATAAAGACGTATACAGCATAGACTACCCAATTTTCTGAAAGAAAAAACTAGTCGGTACACCAACCTAAATCTTCAAAATCATGTGGCCATTTCCAAACCACACGAGAATTTAACTTTCTATAAGAGATGGTTCCTTGTAAAATGTCATTAGGCAAGGAGTGTATAATTTCAAAGCATCCCTTCTCCCATCCCAATATACTGAGCTGCCTCACCTAAGGTTATGATGGAACTGTAGCGCCGGGATCTGAGAACTTGCTTCCGGAACGTTTGTGTCGCGGCGCCTGGCTTCCAGCCGGTGCTCTTTCGCGAAGGACCATTCCGGCCAAGTGTCTGTTGGTAGGATCCTGCTTGACGTCTGGTCTGGGGGAGCTCGTAGGTGGTAGTGCCTGAATCCGGCGTCGTCGGGGGGAAAAGCCAAAGCCGAGGAGACGCCATGGACGATCAGGGCTGCCCCAGGTGTAAGACCACCAAATACCGGAACCCTTCGTTGAAGCTGATGGTGAACGTGTGCGGACACACTCTGTAAGTCTGGAGACCCTGGATTCCTAGGGTGGGAGGACAGTCCTCGGAGACGCTAGGAGGCAACTCCGGGGGAATAAAGGGTGTGGTTAGTTTCTACGTCGAGGGGAAAAATGGAAAAAGGCGGAGTTGTTCCATTTAAAAGAGCTGTAGCCGCTTGCCCCTAGCGTCTCTGGCCTACTTTGAACTTGGAGTTTTGATTGTGGCACGCCGGAGTTTGTCTCTCACCTGCTTTTCCAGCCAGTGAAAATCTCGACTGTTTCCATGCCTTGTGTTGTTAGCTAGACTCCAGACTTCTGGCTGAAAGTGTGGGGGATTGGAGTGTTTAATTCCTTACGAAACGTTGTTATTGTTGTTATTATTATTACTATGGGTGTATACTGTTGCTATTGATTGAATGGATTAATTGGAAAACCTTTTGTGTGTGTATATGAGTTCTGATGTATTCAGTTGGCCTTTAATCGTGTAAAGGAAGAAAATACAGACTCTAGGCAGTTATTTTGGAGCTAGGTAATGGTTGGCTTTTATTGGGTGCATATTATATTCCAGGCACTGTAGCATTTTACCATGAGGAATCTCATGGTGAGTTTATGTGGGTACCATTCCCTTCAGCATAGGAAATGATCCTGAGACTTCCCAGGACCGTTGGGCTTGAGAGTCTGGAACCCAGAAAGTGGCTCTAGGAAGTAGATGGATTTTGGTTGCTTGGTGGGGAAAGGAGGGAGAGTGACCTTGTGTATTTTGAATAAGTGCAGAATTTGGTCAAAGTGTCAGAGTTGTATGGTGAAGTGGTTTAGTAAAAGTATGTTGAGGTTAAAGGTACTATGGCATTTTCAGCACGTATATTCCTGCAGCTTCAATTTTCTTACGAAAGATAAATCACAGTGTGATAAACAGCGTTTCTAGGCATGAATTGCACAATGAGCAGTATTTATGATTGTCATAATAGGATTTTTAATTTCCTTAATCTATTCCTTTTCATAATTCACCTTTATTTTGCTTCAGACAGTGTAGCTTGACTGAATGGTTTAAGATTAAAAGTTACAGTAAAGGTCAACTGGAACGCATGAACAGTGGGAACGAGGGAATACTGTTGGTATATAATCTGGTACTTGAAAAGACTGGGCCTCAATTGGTAGTCCAGGCTGGCCTTGAACTTCAAATACTTCTACCTAAAACTTCTGGAATTTCAGGTATGTGCTACTGTGAATGGCAGACTATTAGGTTTTTGGAGAAGTTTTGTGCAATTTCTCTGCAATTTTTCTTTGAAACACACGTATTTGTATATTTACTTACATTTGTGTATATATAAAATATGTATACACACATATGCAATGTATTGAGATCATATCCTTCATTACCTACTTTATTCCCCTTCTTTTCCCTTTGAACTTCTTTCCAAATATTCTACCAGTGACTGCACCATTGAAGATGCTATTCCCCCACCCCACCACTTGGACACCCTCTCTGTGATGGAATGTAGAAGGGCAGATGTCCATTGCTGCTGTGTGCTCAAGATTGAAATGACTGAGACATATCTAGATGACAGTGTTTCACGGAACTCCTCCCCATCTCTGGCTTTTAACATTCTTTTTGCCAGTCCCAAGGTGCCCCCACCCCCATGGGTGTATGTGTCTGTCTGTCTGTCTGTGATATAGCTGTCCCATTTATTTTCTGTTGTATCCTATAGTTTGTGATGGAGCTATCCTGCTGAAGAGTCTGAATTTTGTTTGCTGAATCTTTTTGGCTTTGTTTACTGTGTTTCCCTGTTTTCTGTATTATATCTGAATTGTTAATTATATTGAGTTTTATCAGAGTAATATATAATTAAAACATTTGTTGGTTAGACTAATTAGTAAGTGGTGTTCATTTATTTTAAGTAATATATAGTAGTGCCCAAATTAGGAAACAGCACCCTCTTTGGGCAGAAAACTTTGGAGAAGGCACTCATTCTTGGGGGTTGTTAGAAGACATATGGGTATCCTCCATGGGTCTCTGGTCAAGGAACTGGCTGCATTCTGAATTACAGCCACACCAACTGATCTCCATCTAGTTAGTAAAGCATAACTGATGTGCCTTTTAAAGACTTTTTTTTTTATGTGTATGGGTGTTTACCTGCAATGTATATCTGTGCACCATGTGCATGCATGCCACCAGAGGCTAGAAGAGGACATTAGATCCCCTGGGACTGGAGCTACAGATGGCTGTGAGCAGCCATGTGATGCTAGGAGTTGAACCCAAGTCTTCTGGAAGAGCAGCAAGTGCTTGTATTCTCTTGGCTGTCTCTCCAGTCCTTATTATTACTTTTTTTTTTTTGAGACAATGTCTCAACCTATATGTGTCTTGTAGCTAGACAAACCTTGAATTCTTGATATTCCTGTCCTAATTTGAGTGCTGGGATTATTAGCTTTGTGCCAACGTGTGTGTGTGTGTGTGTGTGTGTGTACGTGCGTGTGTGCCCCTTTGTAAGTACGTATATGCATGGGGGCCAAACGATGCCCAGTGTCCTGCTGTATCATTCTCTGCCTTATTCCTTTGAGACAGGGTTTCTCCTTGGACGAGCAGCCGTGTGATGCTAGCTAACCGTCCCTCATAGTGCTCTGGCTACAGGCGCCTGAGGCCATGTCCAGCTTTTTCTGTGGGTACTGGTGTCTGAGTTCAGGTCCTTATGCTTGCACAGCAAGTGTTCTTAGCTACTGAGCCAACTCTCCAGCACATCTCTCCCCACTCCCCACCCCATTTGAGACAGGATTTTGCTTTGTAGCTCAGCTGGCCGTGAACTAACTAGGTAGCCTAGGCTGACCTCAAACTCAAGATCCTCCTCTGTTGGTCTCCAGAGTGCTGATATTGGGGCACAAGCAGGCAGGAACTTTGGTGTCAGAAGGTATCCTAGGGTATTTGGCCTTATGGACACCTTTTAGAACTTTTATTCATTTATTTATTTTTACGTGTGTTTTACCTGTATATATGGAGTCAGATCTCCTGGAACTGGAGTTAGAGCTATTTGTTGGCCACCATGTGGGTTCTGGGAAGAACGCCCAGTGCTGTTAACCACTGAGCCATTTCTGCGGCCCTCAGCGCTTCTTTTCTAGGAAGTCATGTTGTCAGATTTGTGCCCTAAGAGTCAAACAGGTAATAGGAAATTGTATGATAAATTTTAAGGATTATTGGTTAATATGCAAATTATTTTATTCTGTAAGAGCCCAAAACAATGGCATATTAACTGCTTAGCCCTTTAGATTACGAGTAGAAACAGAAATAAAATTAATTTGTTTTTTCATTACTTCTTTCTTTGGTGGGCATGAAGTGTATCTAATAAGTATTATGATAGCCTTCTTGACTCTCAATCCTAGATTGGCTATTTAATGTGTACGTTTAGTGAAAATTAGTCATTCATTCTAAGGCTGTAAGGGATTGCTTGAGGCACAATTAAGTAAATTTAAGAATTTACTCTTACCTATGAAGAGATATTGCCAATATTCTACATAAAAAATAGTTTCTTGGACTGGCAATATGGCTCAATGGGTAATTGTGCTTGCCATCAAACCAGGTGACTTGAGTTTGATTCCTGGGACCTACATAGTGGGAGAAGAAAACCCAACTCCTGCAAGTTGCCCTCTGATCTCTGAGACACACTCTCTTCCCCCAAGTAAGTAAATAAATGTGATAAAAAATGGTTTGTTAGGTTTAAGTTTTAGGAGTCTGGCAATGTGCTTCCTAATTTACTTAGCAAGTGGAGCCTAAAATGGTATATGGAATGAGAATAATTTAGTGAGAAGCCTGGAGATAGTTTGTGCTGAGTCTATTTTTAAAGACAAAAAAAGCAACAATAAGTTATTAGTTATTACTCTTTAGTAATTGATATTTTTGAAGGCTTTCTTGTACACCCAATAAAATTGCCAGGTCATTGATTCCCAGACTTGCCTCATATTAAAGAATCATCTGGGATGTCTATTTAAAATACAAACTTCCGGTCCCTGTTATAATTTTGTTTTTCAGGGTGAGGTGGGGAGAAGACCCATACTTTATATTACTTATCTAGGTGAATTTTGTGCTCAAATAGTTTTTAAACATTACTAGGGTTGTCATATAACAAGAATGGCAGGCATGGTTTCTGCCTCCCCACCCATAACCCCTGTGTTTTTAGCTCTTTTGAGTGACTCAGAAGAAATTAGCTTGTATTTTTACAAGGAAAATTTAGTTGTAAAAATTTGTAATTGACAGGGTGGAGAGATGGCTCAGCAGTTAAGAGCAGTGAACCCAGGGTCAGTTTCTAGCACCCACATGACGACTCACAACTGTCTGTAACTCACAGTTCAGGGGATCCGACACCCTCACACAGATATGTGTACACAAAACACTGATGCACATAAAATTAAAAAAGAAAGAATAAAGTCATTTAAACATTTCTAATTGAGGCATGAAAGTGGCTTTATGCTATTCTTTTAAATAATCTACTTGTTATAAAGTACTATTTGTTGTTAGGCAGTGGTGGCTCACACCTTTAATCCCAGGATTTGGAAGGCAGAGGTGGGCGAATCTCTGTGAGTTTAAGGCCTTCCTGGTCTATAGAGTGAGTTCTGGGACAGCCAGAGCTGTTACACTGAAAAACCCTGACTTGTAAAACCAAAAAAAAAAAAAAAAGTACTATTTGTTAAAGAAATAATAAACAGAAACTTGCCATATTGGCATGTGTGGTCCACGTTTTTAATCCCAGAATTTGGGAGGCAGAGGTAAGTGCATCTCTATGACTTTTTTTTTTTTTCCAATGTAGTCTTGGCTGTGCTGATCTCATACTGATAGAGATCCACCTGCCTCTGCCTCCCAAGTTCTGGGATTAAAGGCATATACCACCATACATGACCTGATCTCTGTAAATTTGAGTCTGGTCTACCTAGAGAGTTCCAGGCTAGCCAGGGCTATTTAGTGAGACCCAAAAAGAAGAAGAAACAAGAGCTTGAAATCCTGCAGCCAAAGGAAAAGGGCCTTTGATTAGTGGATACATCTTAAACTCATGAAGGTAAGCACCAAGGAACAAAATGTTTGGTGGTTTCAAATGCTTAAATGATGTATAAATCAGTCATTGAGGAAAGAGAAGGGGAGAGCATCTTAGGAGTGTCTGATGTGGCTTAGTGAGGAAATTTGTACAAAAGTACAGGCTACAGCGTGCTGTTTATTTTATTAGCAGGATTGACAGGAAGCTGGAAAACTTGTTAATTAGACATTGGAAGGGTCTTCGCAATCTTGCTTGTACTCCGCACCCACCCTTCTTTTCAGACATACAGGGAAACGAAAGCCCATTCCAGTCTTTTGTGTATACATGTTAGGGATTATTCAATTAAATTTTAATCATGTTTGCTAAATAAGATTCTATGAAGGTTGCATTCTGTACTTTTGTATGTTTAAAATGAAAATAGCATACAATGAAAATACTATATTATCAAAGTAAGTTTCATCTACTTAGAACATCTCTTTACATTTTGTTTTTCAGGATGTTAGTTTAAACAAAAAAGACACATTGCCAAAACTTTAAATGTTCAGTCATGGTTTTGTGGGCTATTGCTGTATTTTGCCACATCTTTATCCTTGACTTATGATATATTAACAGTGTCAATATTTATAATTATAATTAGATAACAAGAAGGCTAAACGAATTTTATCACTTTTGAGAAGAAGGAATTCCAATACCTTCACTTTTTGTATTTCATTTTCACGTTGTGTATCAAGAGATATACATTGTACACAGATATTATATATGTGCAAATATGTATATGAATTCTTTATAAATGGAAAAGACAATGTAAAATTTAATGAAATTCAGTAGAAATGCTTTGGAGTGTTAGATTTTTATTAAACTAAGTTGAAACATGTAAAAAACAAAAATTATTTTGAGATGAAGGCAAATGAATATATATATCCCCCTTTTTTAGAACACAAATAGGATAGTGGCTACATCATTGAAAATTAATGAGGGCTCCATCAATATGGTGCACTGTCTCTGCATTGTGGATTCATATATATTTAATGAGCCTGCTATTCTACTTCCAGGTATCTGAAGCAAACTGCGTCTGACATTAACTCTGATTTACTTGTAAACAACTCATCCCATTTAAATATAAATGCTTTGAAATCTACCAGTATTCAATATAGTTTCTTCATAAGTAATCCAATAGTATTTACTTTGTTGCCATAACTAAGTTGTTTTTAAACAAACAAGACTCAATTTTTAGTGTTGATTCAGATTTTGCTAAATATGTCATGTCTAATTGATATTTTAAAAATGATTACTGGGGCTGGACAGTTGGCTCAGTGGTTAAGAACATTTGTTGTTCTTGCAAAGGACCAGTGTTCAGTTCTCACTACTCATATGGCATCTCACTACCCTCTCAGGCACAACATGCATGTGGTGTACAGACATACATGCACACCAAACACTCGTGCACATAAAATAACAAAATATATAAATCTAAAAAAATTATTGCTGAAGGGTGTTGATGGCTTATCAACTTTAATCCCAGCACTTGGGTGGCAGAAGCAGGTGAATTTTTATGAGCCTAGTCTATATAGCAAGTTCCAGGACAGCCAGGGTTATGGCTAAAAAATAAGAAATCAGTGAATATGGTGTTAATAAATACAAATTCCATATCTGTACTTACCTTTTGCCAAATTGATGGCAAAGGGAGCTGCATTTGACACTAATGAGCAAATATACATACATACATACATACATACATACATACATACATACATAAATACATACATACGTGTGTGTGTGTGTGTGTGTGTGTGTGTGTGCATGCACTCACCTGTACACACAAGGATTTTGCTCTATCACATTCCACTTTGTGCTCTTGAGATAGAGTCTCTTGCTGACTTGAAGCAAGGCTGGTGACTGGCCAGTCCCAGCCGTCCTGTGTTCTCCCACTAGGACGAACTTCTTGTGCTGTGATTACTTTTGCCTGTTGAGCCATCTTCCCAGCCCTTATTGGAAATATTGGGCAATATTTTTAAAAACTAATTTATTTGTTGAGACATGGTGTTAGGAATGGCAGCTTAGCCCTGAACTCACCATGAAGCTATGGAAGACTTTGAACTTCTGTTCCTCTTGCCTCTACCTGTCTAGAGCTAGGATTTCAGGGATGCACCACCACACCCCATTTACCTGGTGCTGAGGGGTTTGTGGGTGTCAGGCAAGAGCTGTCAGCTGAGCTGCATCCCAGTGCCAGCAACGTTTTAAAGACAAAAAGATTTGTACCCTTAGCTGGGTATGGTGGCCTGTACCTGTCATCTCAGCCCTGGGAAGGCTGGAGCAGGAGGATAGCAGATTGTAGGCCATCCTGGATTACATAGCAAGACTTTGCCTCACAAAGGAAAAGAAAAGAATGCTTGCTTAAGGTAATTTAAATATATTTTAAAAATCTAAAATATATCTTGAAATAGATTTTTCTGCATTATTTAGATTATAAATGTCTTGTTTATATTTCAGTTACTCATTAATGTTTAATTCCTTTTGGAGGTTAATTGCAAAAAGCAAGCTATATAATGTGCTGCAATTAAATGCAAAATCATATACTTTATAGTGGGAACCCTGTCGATGATAGCAATCTTCATGACTAGAGTAAATTTAGTGCTTCTAACTTTTCCTTGGAAAGTACATTGCATTTCTTATTTATTTCATGTGTTTTGGTTTTATATTATTTGAAAAGAGAATGGGAATTACAACATATGTTATGTGAAGAAGTTAGTGTATAATAAACTAGGAACTAATGAAAACATGGTCTAAGCATATTTATTGCTATGGTGTTTCATGAAAGAGTCCCAAGAATAGATAAGCTCCAGGGTTTATGTTTTTCCTTCTAGGCATTGAAGTTGGGGTGTGTGTAAGCACCTGTCCTACCACTGTAATGTATCCTCACCTAACTTACTCGTTTCTCTTACACAATAATCGCCATGTTGAAACTGGCACATGGCAGCTAATGTTCTTTGGGCACATAATGTATTATGTATTGTGATTAGTGTTTAGAGTGATGCTGTCAGTTTCAAGTGTTATATAGAATATAGAATGTTTGCAATAGTGGAAAATTTAAATACACTGAGGATTATTGGTCATCTCATATAACCACAGGTAGCAATTTTTGTGCTTGAATATCTTTGTGTATATATGAGTTAAAAGGATACATTTCTTTCTTCCTTTCTTTCTTCTTCCTTCCTTCCCTGCCTCCCTCCTTCCTTCTTTCCTTTTTTAACAGTAACATACTTTGTAGCCCAGACTGGCCTGGAATTTACTATGTCAAGCAGGTTGACCTTGAACTTGAAGTAATCCTCCTGTCTTAGTCTCTTGAGTGCTTGAATTACAGGTATGCACTACCACACTTGGATTTTGTTTATTTCCTTACTATGGTAATGGAACCTAGAGTCTTCAACATGCAAGAGAATGTAGCTCTCATTAAGCCACATTATCAACCCCAATAGACTGTATATTTCTTCTTTCCATTCCCCTCCCTCCTTTCCTGCTGCAGGTTTGTGCTGTGTAGCCTCAGTTAGTCTGGAGCTTGTTATCATCTCAGCTCAACCTTCCAAGTGTTGAGGTTACAGATACTCAGCACTGTGCCTGCCTTCAGTAGGGTATATTTCTAGAATCAGGTGCATATTTATAGTTTTGGTAAATGCTACCATTTTTCTTTTCTTTTTCTCAATTTTATTGAGATATAATAAAACACATATTTGAAGTACATAGTTTAATCTGTTTTGAACTATGCATATATGTTTGAAACCATCATCATATTATTTTTATCACCTGGTAAAATTTCCTGTGTCACCAGCTGGTCGTGGCAAGTGTTTTTAAACCCAGTACTCTGGAGACAGAGGCAGGCAGATCTCTTGAGTTCCAGGCCATCCTGGTTTACGAGTTCCATGACAGTCAGGGCTGTTACACAGAGGGAAACTTTGTCTCAAAAAAAACCCCCCAAAACCCACAAAAACAAAAAATAAAAAAATTCCTGTGTCTAACTGGGTATGGTGGTGCTTGCCTTCAGTCCTACTCTTGGGAGGTAGAGGCAGGTGGTGAGTTCAAAGCTAGTCTGGTCTACATAGTGAGTTCTGGGCCAGCTAGGGCTACATAGTAAGGCCCTATCTTTAAAAAATAATGAGCCGAGTGGTGGTGACGCACTCCCTTAATCCCAGCACTTCTGAGGCAGAGGCAGGTGGATCTCTGTGAGTTTGAGGCCAGCCTGGTCTACAGAGCTAGTTCTGGGACAGGCTCCAAAGCTACAAACAGAAATCCTGTCTCGGGGGTAAAAAGTAGGAAAAAATCCTTATATCTTTCTTCCTTCTGTTCCTTCCTCTACCCCCATCTTTAGGTAACAATTGCTTTGATTTCTTCCATAATAGCGTATGACCCTATGTAAATTACAGTAAAAGCAAACCAGAGTCTGAACTCTGTGTTGCTTTGTGTAGCAGCAGCTAGTTCCTCTGCACTGCAGACTGGCATCCATCACATACTACATTTTATATACATACCACATAATGTACCACACTTCGCATACCATTTACCACCTGATGGTTGTCTGGTCTGCTTCTGGTTGTCTATGTCTAGGGTTTTCTGAACTTGTAGAAGTCTTTCTGGTATTTTCTTCTTGGGTAAATATTAAGAGACTGACTAGGTTATGCAGTATGCATGTTTAATTTTTAAAATTTTATAGTTTTGAATTTCATGATTAGGTTTGTGATCCATTTTGACTTACATTTTACATGTCGCATAAGGTTAGGTTTTCCCCTCTGCAAGAATATCTAGTTGACCTAGAACCATCTGTTATTGAAATGACTCCTCTTTCCCTCTTAGTTTTTAAAAATATTTTAGAAAGTAGTTAAACAGTGCAGTGTGGTGATACAGGCCTGGAATTCCAGCTCTAGGTAGACAGAGGCAGGAAGTTCACAAGTTCCAGGTCAGGTAGCCTGGGATACATAGGGAGGTTCAGGCCAGCCTGAGCTATAACTTAAGGAAACACCCTTTCAGAAAGAAACAAATGAGGGGATGGGGAGTAATTAAGTACGGGTCTGTTTCTGAGTCCTCTTCTTATTGATTATATGTGACTTTGTCAGTATACCAAGTTGCTTTGATTACCAAAATGTTGTAGTAAATCTTGGAATCAGGCACTGTAATTCTTTTAACCTTTTTGTGTGTTTTTTTCTAGACAGGGTTTTTCTATGCAGCTTGGAGTCTGTCCTGGAATTCACTCTGTAGACCAGGCTGGCCTCAAACTAACAGAAATCCACCTGCCTCTGCCTCCTGAGTGTGGGAATCAAAGGCGTGCACCACTACAGCCCGACTTCTTTTAACCTTTTTGTTACAAAAGTTTCTTTGATTATTCCATGCCCTTAGAATTTACATATAAAGTTTGAACCATTTTACTAACTTAAAAAAAAAAAAACCCTGCTAGAGATGATTGGGATTTTTTTAAATGTGGGAAAACTGCCATTTAAAAAAATACTGATCATACGAATCTATGAAGGTGATAATATCCTCTTATTATTTAAGTCTTTACTTTCAGACAACAGTGGTTGATAGTTTCAATATAATGGTCTCAGCTGTCTTTCATTTATTACATTTATTCAGAGGAAGTTTTTGGTTCTACTTTTTTTTTTAAATTTCTAGATATGTGCTACCAATATAAAAATTAACTTTTCTATACTAATTTTATATACTTCGGTCTTGATAAATTCATTCCAGCAGTTGGCCTGTAGACTTTCTTAGGATTTTCAATATAAAGTAGTCATACCATTTGTAAATATGACAAGTTTGTTTCATCCATTCTGAACTTTATTAGTTAGGACTTTTTTTTTATTTGAATGGGGGTTGAGATAGGGTGTTATATCCTAGGCTGGCCTCAATTTTCTGTGTAGTTGAAGATAATATCGAATTTTTGAATCTCTTGCCTCCATTTTGCATGTCCTGAGATTACAGGTGTGTGGCACCATGCAGGCCATTATTTAATATTAACGCAAAGTACAACTGTAGGCAAAGTTTCTCTATGGCTAGGCAGCCACGCCCAAATAACCTTCAGAGACTTAATATTAACTATATATGCTCGGCTGATAGCTTAGGCTTGTCTCCAGCCAACTCCTACAGCTTAAATTTACCCGTTTCTATAATCTCTGTGCTCCCCAAGGCTTGTTTACTTCATCTATGAACTTCTTTTGCTTTTGGCTCATGACTCCTCAGATTCTGCCCTTCTTCCCAGCATCCTCTGTCTGGCTGTCCAGCCTATACCTCCTGCCTAGCTACCGGCAAGTCAGCTGTTTTATTAATCCAATCAGAAGGCACCTTGGCAAAAATACATCTTCACAGTGTACAAAAAGATTATTCCATAACATACAACCTCTAGCATGGTGCTGAATATAGGTGGTAAAAATGGGCATTATGTTCCTTTACTTTGGGATGGGGTGAAATGAAATCTTTTACCATTAAGTATGACATTAGTTGGAGGTTACTGGTGCTGTAATCAGCCTTCACATTTGCTTGTGTGTTATTAGCAGACCTGGGATGATCTGTACTTGGTTTTTCTCCACTGAGTTGCCTGCCTCATGGTAGGGTGGGTTTCCCCAGGCTAAGTCCCCAAAATGGAAACAGTTGCTTTTATTTTTCCTTCGATTTATTTATTCTATGTGTATAAATGTTTTGCCTGCATGGGTGTACACTATTTGCATGCCTGTGGATGGTTGTGAGCCATCATGTGGGCGTTAGGAACTGAACCTGGGTCCTCTGCAAGAGCAGCAAATGCTTTCAGCAGCTCAGCCATCTTTCTAGCCCTGCAACTCTGTTTGAAAAGCCTAATATTGGAGGTCTGGTGTAGTTGCACATGACTTAATCCTAGTATTTGGGAGGTAGAGGCAGGTGAATCTCTGTGAGTTCGAGGCCAGGCTGGTCTGCATAGTGAGTTCCACAAAACAAAATAAAATAAAAATCTTATCTTGGAAGTGCCATATTCAATTATATGGTAGTAAGTCTCCTAGATGGTGAAAGGATTGTATAGAACATGTATCTGGAGGGATGGGGTTGTTGTTGGTTACTTAGCACAAGAAATATCATTTCTCTAAATATTTTGAAATTTTTATTTTATATAATATTGATGCTATTTCTTTTCTGAATACTTAATGAAATCTGCCAATACAAGCTTCTGGGCCTGTTTTTTTTTTTTTTTTTTAAGGGAAGGTCTTTAAAAATTTAATGTCTTTAACATATATATATGTGTGTGTGTATGTGTATATGTATATATAGTATATAATGTTGTCTTTTGTTGTTTTCTCAGGAATTTGCTTCTTTCTAAGTTTTTCATGGCAGTCTATTGTTCTTTTAATGTTTATAGATAAAAATCAGTTTTTATTTTCCTTTTATTATTTAGAGAATTGTCAATTTTGTTACTCCCGTCAAGGAACTGTCTTCCAGTGTGGTTAGCTTTTATTTTCTATTATCTATTTGGCCTTTCATTGATTTCTGTCCATCTTTATTGTTTTTCTTTTACTCAGGATTTCTACTTTTACCTTTAAATCGTTTAGAAATCTGTTTCTATGTATTTGGTGCTTTTGTACATATCTTTTGTTGTTAGTTTATAATTTAATTTTATTGTGGTCAGAAAATATGTGTTATGAAATAGCTATATTAACGTTTAATATTTAATATCCTTCACCATTGTTTTGGTGAAAATACCATATGCACATGGAAAAAAGAGGTGTATTGTACCTGGGCTGTGGTGGTGCACACCTTTAATCCTAGCACTTGCACTTGGGAGGCAGGGACAGGTGGATCTCTGTGAGTTTGAGGCCAGCCTGGTATACAAGAGCTAGTTCCAGGACAGCCAGGGCTACACAGAGAAACCCTGTCTTTGACTCCCCCTACCCCCCCCAAAATAGGTGTGTTGTACAGGTCTGGGTGTCGTAGTTTTTAAATATAGACTAGATGAGGGTTTTTTTGTTGCTAGTTAAGTCTATATTATTGATTTTTGTCTAATTGAGCTAACAGTTGATGAGATTGAAGTCTCAAGACTTTCTACTATAATTTTGAAGTTATGTATATGGTTAACTCTGCCAGATTTTGTCACTTATATTTTGAAGCTCTATTATAGGCAAATAAATATTTATAAATTTTATGTCTTCATCAGTCTTTCCTTCTTTTGAACATTCATTCCTTGGTATCTTGGAATGCTGTGTTGAAGTTTATTTATTTTATTTAATTTTACTTTATGTTGAAGTAATCACTTTAGCTTTCTTTTTTATTTTTTTATTTTTTTGAGATAGGGTTTCTTAGTGTAACCCTGGCTATTGTGAAATTCACTTTGTAGACCAGGCTGGCTTTGAACTCACAGAGATCTGCCTGCCTCTGCCTCCCAAGTACTGGGCGTAAAGGTGTGCCCCACCGCAGCCTGGGCACTTTAGCTTTCTTAATGGAAGGCTTCTGTGTCAGTAACTTTCCTGTCGCTGTGATAAAACACCATGACCTACAGCAGGTTGTGGAAGAGAGTGTAGTTTGGCTTACATTTCCGGAGGGCTGAGCCCACCATGGCAGGGAGAAGGGCAGCAGGCGGCAGTGTAGCGGCATGAACGCTGAGAGATCACATTTTCAAACATAAACATGAAGCAGAAAGCGAAGTGGAAGGGTGCAAGGCTGTGAACTCTCAACCCTAGCTCCAATGATAGACTTACCCCAGCAAGGCTGCATCTTCCCTTATTCTTTCCTAATAGTGCCACCCAATCTGGGAACTTTGTGTTCAGATGTCTGAGCTTGTGGGAGAACTCTTTTCACCTAATTACCGCATTTCACTCCCTGCCCATAGCCTCATGGCCGGATCATAATGCAAACTTCATTCAGTGGAGCTTTGAAAGTTCCCATGGTCTCTCATAGTCTTTACTGTTTAAAACTTCGAAGTCTTTCCTGATGCTCAAGGCAAACTCCTGGTTAATGCCAGACAAGATTTCCCTGTGCAGCCCTGACTGTCCTGGAACTCACTCTGTAGACCAAGCTGGCCTCTAACTCAGAGATCCATCAAAACAAACTCTTAATTTTAACCTCTTTAAAACAAGCAAACAAAACAAATTATGAACTTCCAGCATAATGGCAGAGAATGTACGTTTCTATTCTAAAGGAAGGAACAGTAACATAGTGAAGAAATACTGGACCAATGCACGACAGGAACACTGTAAGGAAAACACCATATCCTGCAGCTCCACGGCCAACATCTAGGGCTTTAGTTTCAAAGTGATTAGATGACTTTGCCCTCAAACTTTGCTGTTTGCAAGGTATATCTTTCTCTTGGGTTGGTTTTACTCCTTGTATGCAGCTCTCCTTGGCTCTGGTATCTCCAGCATCTCAGTACTCCATTGTAATGTAGGGTTCACTTTTACAGCTGCACATTGTGGCCTCTCAGGGCCTTTATTCAGGGACTTTCCTGCCACACACTGCCCAGTCTCATTGGATCTCTGAAACCATAGAGGAAGAATCCAGGACTCCTGCACACTTCATCCTTTATCCCTCTAAAGTCAGCATAATGTGGACAGCAGTTCTAAGTTATGTTGCCAACTTGGGATGGATCTTTGCTCCCTTAAATCACATTAGCAGAAGCTTTTTTATTCAGTTGTTTTCTAAGAGCAGAAAATGCCATCTGTTCACCTTCATAGTTTGGAAGCTTAGCTGCCTGAGGTTCTGATGCAGAGAAGGAGGCCTCTTCTTACGTTCACCTCTCTTTAACAGTTCCAACCTCTTCCAGCACGTACTTGTGATGTAACATTTAGCTTCCTAGTGCTTTTTTCCTCTCTAAAGTGTACATTTTGTATTTATTTTTGCCCCACTTGCTCTTTTCCATTGTAGACCTGCATACATGCTATCAAGAACAGCCATGTACAGACAATATTATGTTGTCTTGAAATTCCTCTGCCAAAGGAATTAGTCCGTTACTTTTTAATTTGCCTCAGACAAGTTCTGAGGACAAGGGCAGAAAGTCTACAGCCCAGTTGCTTTAAAGTTCTTGCTTCCCCCTGAAACCTCTTGAGCTGAGTCTCCACAGTCCAAACATCAGTCATCAGACTCTTACTAGAATTGCCATTTTAAGTTCTGCTTTTAGCATTCAGTTGCCTTTCTAGACGAAAGTTCCAAAATCTTCCACATTCCTTTAAAAAGCAAGATAGTCAGGTTCTTCCCAGCAACTGCTCGCTCTCTGGTCCCAACTCTGTATCAGTTGCTTTTCTCTTGCGTGATAAACACCATGACCAAAAGCAACTTATGAAAGAAAGCATTTTGGCTTATAGTTCCAGAGATATGGGTCAGTCATGGTGGGGAGGCAAGGGGCAGATATGGTAGCAGGAGAAGGCAACTGAGAGATCATATCTCAACCACAAGCATGAAGCAGAGAGAATGGACTACAAGTGGAGCAGTAATTTAAGTTCTCAGAGCCTGTTCCATGCGTCCTCCATCAAGGCTGCAACTCCTCACAACGTTCCCCAAATAACACCACCAACTGAGGACTGAGTGTTCCATTGCCTGAGCCTGTGTGGACTTTTCTCATTCAAACCACCACAGCTTCTAAGGAAGAAGTACTTTTACCTTTTTTTAAAAACAGTGATTGCAATCAGACTGAGGGCCAAATGAAAGGTCAAATTGTGTTGACAAACATATAATACCATATGCTACATTTGTTTGCTGGAAATTTGTCATTAAGAGATGGTATTGGGAGCTGGGGAAATGGCTGAGAGGTTAAGAGCGCCTGCTGTGCTTGTAGAGGACCCAGGCTTGGTTCCCAGCACTCACATGGTGACTTATAACTGTTTTGTAAGTCTAGCTTCAGAGGATCTGACACTCTTTTCTGGTCTCTGTGGGCACAGGCACGCACATAGTGTGCATCCATACATGCAGACAAAACACTTCTACGTATAACATAGATATAAATACATATACATTTTATGAGGGAGGAATAGGGGTGGGGAGAAATGGTATTGGTACTTGGGGTGATGGCTAAGTAAATTGCCTGCTACATAAACATGAGGACTTGATTTCAATCTCTAGTACCTACAAAAAGGAAAAAAGTCCTAGTGCAGTAGTGTGTGTATATAATCCACAGTGTTGGGGAGGCAGAGACAGTAGGATCACTGGAGCTCCCTGGCCATCCAGTCTAGCTGAATCAGGCAGTTCTAGATTCTATGAGAAACCCTGTCTCAAAAATAAGATGGAGGGAGCGCAAGAGATGCTTAGTAGATAGAGCACTGGCTGCTCTTGCAGAGGACCTGGGTTTGGTTCCCAGCACTGACATGGCAGCTTACAAGCGTCCTGAATTCCATTTCCAGGCAACCCATTGCCCTCTTCTGGCCTCTGTGGGCAATAGGTGAGTACATAGGCACATATATGCAGGAAGGCAAAACACTCATACACATAAAATAAAAATAAGTTTTAAGACAAAAATAAAGTGGAAACTAATTGAGGAAGACACCTGAAGTAGACTTCTGGCCTCCACACATGTATGTATATATGTGAACACCAGTACATATACAGGGAAATAGCACAGCTCTCTTTACTCAGCACTTAAACAGCATATACAATATACTTTGTTGAAGACAATGTCTCATTCCTTGGTAATGTCTCATACTATATTGGACATGAAATTGTGAACTTTTACAACATATAATTAAAAAAGGGATTTTTCCCTGTTGCTAAAGAGATTGGATGTTCAGAAATGATACCCAGAGGTTTCTTTAAATCGTATTCTTAGATTTCACAGTGTCTTAAAGATTGTTTACCATTTAACAGTTACAGTATAGATAAAAGCTTGATGTCAATGGTAGGTAGGTGTGTAATTGGAAATCAATTAAAATGGAAATAAAATAATGTGAAATTGAGCATTTTTAGAAATTTCACAAAGTTATTCACAAAAATGTCAAGATATCATTTATGTATTTTTAAATAGTTATATCCATGTTGCCTAAAGACATACACTTTTGTGACTTTATTAATAGAGAAATGTGTTTTCAGATTCAAGATTGGTAGGTGGTATGTTGTGGGAAGTGAGTGTACTCCTGTATGAATGAATGATATGGCTGAAGGACCCAAATGTATTTCTGTTTTTACTATTGTTCTATGGAGTCTTATATGTGATTCCATTCATGGCCGTTTCATCATAAAAGGGCAGGTTCTGTCAGATTGGATCTGGGGAAGTCCAGCCTTGTGGCCTTGTCCTTCAGGTTACAAAGGAATGACCCCTTGTCCCTGAGAGACAGCCACAGAAAGTGACAGAGGACCACAGCTGCAGCTCCAACAGTGCCCCCATGACCCGCAGAGACAAGGAAAGGAGACAGAGGGGCAAATTCAGTTGTTGTTGTGCTTGCCCCAACCTGCCTGATACCTCATCAGATGCCCTGGAAGGGACTATGGCGATGCGGTCACTTAGTCCATGGTGAAATTGCACCTTGGGTTTGGGTCACCATGAGATATGAGGGGGAGTAAACTCACCCTCTTACCAAAACCTGGCTTAGGGTGAAAGATTTAGGGGAAGATGCTAATGGTTTTAACTGTGTTTGAGAGGCCTGATTCACAAAGTCCAAAGCCAATGGTGCGTTCTCTTGAGGCTCTCTGCCTTTCAAATCCTTAAAGGAAGTCTAACAACCTGTGTAACAAGCCTATGGGCCTATGGCTCTATATACTCCAATACTTAAACAACACACCCTCAGTGACATCGCTTGGCCATCTTCTGATTGGTTAAGCATGACAAAGTCTTACATCAGCCCAGAGGAATGATTACTTGTTAATTAAGACTGGCTTTACAGAATTATGTTAGTACCAGGAGCAATGTACTCTAGCCTAAGGGACATGCTGTAACTGCACTTGTGCCCCTGGGTACAGGACCTTTTGAAGGGACCAGCACATAGCTACCTCAAGGGTGTGGAGAGAATTGCTTACCAAAGGTGGAGAATCTTGTTGCAGAGATTCACCAGGGTCTAGAAGAATTCTACCCAGACTTTGTGCCCAAACCTTACACACAACCCTGAGAGAGGCATGCTGCAGAAAATGCTATTTTACCCCAGACCATAAGGTCCAAATGTCTTAGTTTATCATGTGAAGGTCTCCTGATGTGGCCCCTGCCCTCTATCTCTTTTCTTTATCTATCCCCCCCCCCAGCTCCCAGAGTCCTTTCTAGAGACTGAAACCAGTGACATTAATTTTGTTTGACCCTAGAGTGTTAGTTTGCATAGAACTTAAATTAAAATCCATGTTGCTATTGTGTAAACTTCAGAGATAGATAACAAATTTTAATTTCTGATATATCTTGAAAAGGTTAAGTCCACACTGGACCTGCATTTTTTGCAACATGAAACTCTGAGTAGTAGTTAGAGCCACCACAGGGTAAGCCTTCTCTAGTTGGCTTGCTTGAGGAATCTTTTTTTTTTTTTTCAAGACAGGGTTTCTCTCTGTGTGTGACCCTGGCTGTCCTGGAACTAGCTCTGTAGACCAGACCTTGAAATCAGAGATCTGCCTGCCTCTGCTTTCCAAGTGCTGGGATTAAATGTGTGTCCCACCACCACCCGGCTTAAAGAGTGCTTTTAATATTATATATTTTAATACTTGATGTTCGTCATCAGCTTGAAAGAATCTAGAATCATCTTTCATTCTTTGCTTTCAGACATAATGTGACAGCTGCTTCAAGCTCCTGCTCCTTGACTTCTCCACTGTGATGAACTGTACCTTCCCCTTGAGTCGCGTTTGCATGGGTATATCATGGCAACAAGAAAAGACATGAAGACATTCATTCTATGGATTCTGTTCTTATAGCTTAGTAGTACATGTATATATGTTAAGTATGTACTCTATCACTGAACACAGGTCAGCTGAATCTTGAAAAGTCTTTTTTTATTTGCTGCTTTGAAGAAGGATGCTAAAAAGAAATCCCACACTAGCTCAGAATTGAGTATAATAAAAGGTTATTTATTTAGGGGTAGACTCAGATCACAATCCTCTGCTGGAATGGGGAACAGCAACCAAATCCTGCAGCCAGAAAAGAGGTCGGACGCACGCTTTACATGGGCATATATAGTATAAGAGGCCACGCCCAAGTAGGCGGGTAACTTAAAGGCTACTGGCAGTAGGAGTTCCTACAGCACTACTTTTATTTTTTAAGATTATAATACAATGATTACATAATACAATAATTACATAATTTCCCCCCTCACTTTCCTCTCTCCAAATCCTTCCATAACCCCCCTTGCTCTCTTCCAAATTCATGGTCTCCTTTTTTATTAATAGTTGTTACATGCATATATGTATATGTAGATACATATATATCCCCAACATAGTCTGCTAAGTCTGTATAATGTTACTTGTATGTGTCTTTTCAGTACTGACCATTGGGTATTGGATAACCAAGTGGTGTGTTCTTTCTGGGGAAGACTGTTTCTCCCATTCTCAGCATTCCTGAGTTGCCTGTAGTTCTTTGTGTAGGGTTGAGGCCTCTTGGACTTTCCTGTCCACTTTGGCATGTCTACAGCTGTTATCCTTGTTCAACTCATGCTTGGGAAATCATGTTGGTAAGACTTTTAACTTTCCTGGGAAACAATCACATAGCAAACTCCCTGATTCTTCTTGTTCTTACAACTTTTCTGCCCCCTTTTCTTCAGTGTTCCCTGGAACTTAGGTTTTGGGAGTCATTTTGTAGATTATCTATTGGGATTGGACTTCACAACTCTGCATTTTCAGAGTCTTGAAGATTATTAATGCTTTGATTAGAAAGTATAAGTATATATGTAAAAGTATAACAGGGCTTCTCAGTGTAGCCCTGGCTGTCCTGGAACTCACTCTGTAGACCAGGCTGGCCTCGAACTCATAGAGATCTGCCTGCTTCTGCCTCCTGAGTGCTGGGATTAAAGGCATGTGCCACCACCATCTGGCAACTGTGGCGTCTTTAGGAGCAGTGCCTTTCAGGCAGAAGTAGACCACAGGGAGGGGATTTGAGGTTTCATAGCCTGGACCTACTTCTTGTTGCTGCTCTGCTTCCTGAATGGGAATGCAATGTGACCAGCCAGTTTCTGCACCAGCTACTGTGACTTCCCTGCTAGTCAATGCCTTCCCCTCCTCGGACTCTCTTCCTCTGGAATAGTAAACCAAAAGCCCAAACCATACCAAACCAAGCCACCTTTCTCCCGGAGGCTTTGTTTTGTTGTTTGGGTCAGGGTGTTCTGTCAGAGCTGCAGAACAGAAACTCACACTCCCCGCTTCACCTTCCAGGCTTTCTGTTGTCGTTGCTTTACCAGTGCTTTATTTAGATTCCGGCAAGCGCAGAGATTTAATTGAGGGATGGATGCAGACAAGGCTGAGCAGGTCTGTACTCAGCCCGAGTGACTCAAGTTGAGACCAAGCATAAGAAACAAGCTCCACGTTCACGGTGAATTTCAGCAGCTCTTAGTGCAGGGGCCACAATTCGAAGAGGGTTTCTTGAAGTGGGTCACACACCCGTTTTCAAGAGATACTTTCTGTAGTGTTAAAGTCTCCGTGTGGATCAAGCCAAGGCAAGCGATAGACCTGGTTCAGGTACCCAGCTCCCAACACCAGCCTTTTTAAAAAATATTTAAAATATTTTTATTATAAACTGGGTAAGGTGGCAAATGCCTTTAATCCCAGTGGATCTCTGAGTTCGAGGCCAGTGTGGTCTATAGAATGGAGTTCCAGGACAGCCACGGTTATGTAGACAGACCCTGACTTGAAAAAGAGCCAAAAAAAAAAAAATTCTTTCTACCAAGATAAAATGATTTATTGTAGGTATCCTTAAATCTTGGCTATATAATCAGGCCCAAGTTAAGTAAATTAGAATTTTAAGTAATGCGGCTTTATGCATAACAGTTTTCTAATCAGTGACTGAATGATAAAATCGTCTCTCTTTAGCTCAAATTTTTATATTCATCTATAAAAAGAAAATATTTTTATTACTCCAAGAGCAGCCTCTACTTATTTAAATTTTATTAGGAGATTATAATGTTATTTTGAAGGAAATAAATCTTCTAGTTAGATATTATTTAAGTAATAAAAATCGAGAGCCACGCACAGTGGTGCATGCTTCTAATTGTAACCCTTGGTACGCTGAGACTAGAGGTTTATAAGTGTGAGGCCAGCCTGAGTGTTGTAGCCAGACTCTGTTTTAAAATCAAAACCAAAGCCAAAAATTGAAACCACTTTGTTCAGATACTGTGACAGAAACTGAAATGTTTCAGTTTGATTAAAACCACGCGCAGTTTTTGTATGGCTGAATAATGTATTGTAAATGGGTTTTATAAACTTAGGCATTAATGATATGGCATGACTATATTAGTTTGAAATCTGCACAGATGGAGTCAGAGTGCACCTTTGCCTTTCTTTTCTTCAGTTCTGGATCCTGAGGATCACCGTTTGCTACTGTACGTCCCTTACAAGGACTGATGCTTTTCCTGTGCTACAAATGTAGGAAGCCAAACTTTGGCTAGCTCTTCCTGAATTGCTCTGTGAAAGAGTGTTCCACTTAATTCCCCGCAGCGACTTACAAAAGTGCTCTTTCCCCCCAGACACTTTGGCTACACTTGGGGTTTCTCAAAAGCTCTGTTACTGTTATCTGGAGTCTTCGTATTTAGTAGCAAGTTTCCAATGTGAAGCAAATAAATACCTTTTTAGCTTGAAATTGTTTAACTTTCTGAGTAGGAAAGCTCTGGAGGAACATTAGGAAAGTAATTATGTGAAACGGCCGTTGTTGGTAAGCACCTGACACACCTCTCTCATTTCTGTGGAAGTGTCATATTTCAGTCACCATGGGATCTATTTTTTGGGGCAGCTGGAAAGCAGGAAAAGGAAAAACGACTCTCATGGCTGGAAGAAAGTACATTGTGCGCCCGCCTAGTACCAGACTTGGTTCTTTTTCCGAGGAAAATGGCTTCCACACGGTGACTCAGCCTCTTGTGGCCTTAACAGGACCAGGTGCATTATTGATTTTCATCATGGCAGTCTTGGTGTTTCCATACCAAAAGGCTGGAACAAATGGAAAATGGCCAGACATTTGCATAATTTAATTGTGAGAAAATAGATTCCCTCAACTCTTTGGTCTACTACACATTTTGCTTGCTAGATGAACGTAGTTCTTGGTATAATGTGTATGTTACTTTTCTGGGCATAGATTGTGCCTCATGATCTACTTACTTAATTTAGACAATGAAGCTAAGTGTATTTTAAGAGTGGGAAAGATTCCCTGTACAAAAGTTTCCCACACACTAGATTCTAGGAATAGTCCTCTTCAGATTGTCCTCTGGGGCGCCCTGTCATTTGATTGACCTTCATATCCTAGTACCAAATACAAGTTTGAGTTTCATCGAAGTCAAACATTTCAAAATAAACCTGAAGTAGGAACTCTTTGGGGCTGGAGCTATATAGCTCAGTATAACAGCACTTGACTCATATGCCCTGGGTTTGTTCTCCGACACCAACACTACACAGACACGTGCACAGACAGACAGACAAACATATATATACACACAAGCACACCCATAGACACACAAACACATAGAGATATACACACAGACATACAGATACACAGTCACACGGACAGATGCACAGACACAGACAGACACATACACACAAAGAGGAACAGATTTCTTAGTAAACACTAATCACTTTACTAACTAAGGAAGAGAGTTAGTGCCTCCTGCTTTAAGAAGGTCTCTTTTTCAGGTTTCTAAATTGTTTAATTAATGGATGAATTAATATAGCATTTGTGCACATGTATGTACACATGTGCTGTGGCCAGTGTGGGAAGGTCACTCCTTGAGCTTAGGTCACCAAGCTCAGCATAGGTGCTCTTAGTTGCTGAATTATCTCTCTGGCCAAAAGTCTTTATTTCTTTAAACATTTAGCAGAGTGTTAACTATCATAGCAAGCATAATTTATTTTATTTTGATACTTAGTGGATCTAGGTTTTGTCAAATAGTTGAAACAAAACTTTATTTTGTAGGTTTTTTTCTTCTTTATCACTGGGAATTGAACCTTGTATATGCTATGCAAGTACTCTCTCTAACACTGAGCCAGCCTGGGGTAAATGTCTATCTAAGGTTGTGTTTTCCTTGTATATACTTTAGTGAGTGCTATTAGTGTCAAATGAACTTAGTATTACAGAATGATCTTATCTTTTGTCCTGGGTATTAGAATTCTTTGGTTATTGAGTATCACCCTTAGTAAAAATTTTATGGTTGTTTCCCTTTATTATATCTTATTTTATAAAAAGTTTTATGTGTATTATTTAACCTATTTTTTGTGTAAGTTAACAATTCTTAGTATCTAACACAAAAAAGCTTAAGGTCCTAAGAAATTAAAATATCTACGCAGTAATATTACCGAGTAATATTTTGACTGGGATAAGATTATCTAGTCTATGAACTCTTTATCAGGATCTCATCATATAGTCCTGGCTAGCCTAGAACTCTATGTAGACCAGGCTAGCCTTGAACTTATAGAAATCCACCTGCTTCTTCCTGGGTACTGGGATTAAAGGTACCACCATGCCTGATCCCATAAATTGTGTTTTTTTAAAATCACATTTATGTTTTCCCTTTTCCTGTATTTTTATTGGTTCTATTTGTCCTTAAGTCTCTTTTCCTTTCCCTGTTATAGCCGTCTGCTTCCCTCTCACAAAGCAGATCGCCACCGAAATTTGAGCCAGTAACTTGAAGTTCTAGAGACCAGATTTTGTGTTTAGTTGGGCCTGGTGGTGCAGGCATGTCATCTTAGCTACTTGGGAAACTGAGGCAGGAGAATCATAAATTTAAGCCTTGCCTAGGATGCAGAGTAAGTTCAAGATCAATCTTGGCAGCTTACTTAAATTATGTCTCACACTAAAAAGTTAAAACTGAGCACTGGCAGAATTGCTCAGTAGGGAAGGGTTCTTTTGTCTGAACCTGATAATCTGAGTTGGATACTCTGAACCGGTGGAAGGAGAGAACCAACTCAAGGAACTTGCTCCACACTTGTGCCATGCCATTGCATGTATGTGTGCCTACATTCATACCTGCACACACATACAAATAAATTAATAAAGATTTAAAATAATTTTTAAAAGGTTAATAAACAAGGATTAAGGCTATATATAGCTGTATGTGGAATGCCACGAGACCCTAGTTTTAAACACCAGTAACACACACACACACACACATACACATACATCACAGAGATACACACGCGTCCACATGCTCTACATCTGAACAAGTAAGTCTCATCTTCATGACTTTTAAAAAGTGCTTTCTTCGATAGTGTCTAAAGGATTTTAGATAGCTTCAAATGGATTAGCAAGACAGAATGATGGACGGACACTTTGGCATGGTAAAATGGTTCTATATATTATGGTATGTTTTAGGTATGGATTTCACATTATTTTGTGCCTCACCAAAAATTAAATTATGGCCTCCACTCTGTCAGAACGTTTTACTGTGCAAGATCATGTGCACACAAAGCTAAAGAAGACACAAAGTTTGAGGCGGCTTAGGGGTACAGGGCTTGCCCACCATGGGTGGGACCTTGAGTTCAAGCCCCAGTGCAAGCAGAGGAGGAGGGGATTGGTACCCAAAAGATCCAAGAAAAGAAAACTCCACATGGTTTTTTTCTTATAGCCCAGTTTGCAATTGAATTTATCAGCTGCTGTGTAGGGGTAGTTTAGTACTTTTGTAGAGACTTCATAAAACCCAAAGGCTCTCTATAAATTATCTGGCTCAGACACAATTTATTTTAATGGATAAGATTACAATTTTTTTTTTTGCTTTTAGGATTTATGGTATTGGAATTTTACAAATTCAGAGTGGCCTCACCTCCCTCCATTTAAACAAAATTCATGAAGTTAAGAAATTCATATCTAAGGAGTTAGGCCGTGCAATTCTTGTTGATTTTAAAGCAGATTCTCTTTTGAGGTTTGAACAAGCACACTTGTTTGTTCATCACTTGTCTTGTTAGTTTGTGGATGAAATGGCCATCACCGTGTTGCTGTAGCTACAACCCATATCATTTGAAATGATGAATGAGCTTCTTATTTTCCAGTATGCGTAGATATTTTAATTTCTTAGGACCTTAAGCTTTTTTGTGTTGGAAGATATCTCAGAGAGTATCCATTCCATGCTCTTATTTTATAGATGAATAAACTAGGTTACCAAGGTGTTAAGTGATTGGTCAAAATCTCTGGTCTAAAGCATTCTGTGTTTGAATTCACTGAGACTTAATGATAGGGACTTAATGCTGTCTGGCTTCAACATTATTTGGCAAACTCCCAGTTTATTAATGTATTCGTTGTATCTTGTGCTTTCATATGTCATTTAATGATCAAGTAGTGAAAACTCAGAATTTATGGTGAGTTGTAATTGAGCAGCCATTTTTCTAAACCTATCATTATCTGTAATTTAGAAACACAATGACCAGGAAGCAGTATTAGTGTAAGCATAGTTTAATAAGTTCATATTAATCCATCCAGTAAAGCATAACATTTTAACATACCTTTCAGAACCACAGTGATGGGAAAAAATGATGGAATTGCTTATTGTCAAAACAAAAAGTGCTTTAGAGATGGCTCCGTAGGAAGCTGCTTTGCTGCACGTAAACTAGTTTGACTTAAGCTCCGAGAGATAGTCACATGGGCTTATCTGTCAGTGACAACTGTTGACTGTCTGGCTTTACATTTAATGCAGGTGTTGGTGAGTTATGATTCTCAACTTGTCACTTGGTGTGGCAAATAGTTACTTTGCTAGTTATACACGGTATTATCTTTGAAGACTTGCCTTTTAATGCAGTGATACCCAACTTACTCTCTTAGTCTAACATAATAGTTGGGTCATGCTGTGCAGATGGAACTACTGTGTGTGTATATATATATATATATATATATATATATATATATATATATATATATATATATATATATTAAATGAACAGTTTACATATAAATATCATTGAAAGCAATAATCTTGAAGTCCAAAATAGAGAACAAACACTTAAGTTGTCCAGTGTTGTGGAAAGCCTCCTTGCCTAGAGCATCGTTAATCTGCATTTACAACCTTACATTTATGGCTGCAGTAACATGGCCGTTTACTAGGGAAGCTCTGTTGTCAGTCTGTCAGGTAGCAGAGCTAATTGTCTTTGACTCTACCCTGTCTACCAGCTGTCAAGTAGGCTAGTAAATAGATAAAGCTTATCACAAGGGGTTCGGAGTTAATGGTGTGTTTTGTTTGGAACCCAGACTCTTGGTCACTGTTTTATGTTGAATTGTTGGGTGTTAGGAGAACATGAACTGCTGAGAGGGAAGAAGATTTGAGACGAATTTAGGAGGTGGTTGAGATGTGCTGATGAGACTGTGAGACTAAGGAATAGTGTGACAGGCTTGTCACATTTGGCTTAGGTCTTTTTATATAGCCCAGGCTTGACTCAAATTCTTGGCAGTTATCCTGCCTCAGCTTCCCAGATGCTGGATTTACAGATATATGCTACCATTCCCTGATCACATTTGGAATTTTGGTAGTTATGTGAAAAATGAAAATTTGAAGATTTAGTAAAAGTCTTTCTTGAATAGGGCTGATGAGATATAGGTAGATGAACAAGCAAATCAATTAGCAGCCATGGTCGGTTATAGAAAGAGGTGTAACTAGGAGTGAACTATAATTAGAGAATGAAAGTATAAATGACAGAGATCTGATCATCCAGATCAGAGGGGACTCCAAGGGATAAAGGATTGGCAGTGCTGGCTCAGAAAGACTTAGGCAGATTTTGGAATGTAACCTAGCAGGCTGGTGCTTCTCCAGTACTGGAGAAGATAATGGCAACAAGAAAACGTTTAAACAATTAGGAATCACAGTGATTTCCTAAAATGATCAGTGGAAAAAGATACAGTCAGAATTTTGTTGCTCAAGGCTGCTATTTCTGATTCCTCTGAATATCTTGCTGATCTAAACACTGTGTTTTGTTTAGTTTTGAACTTTTACTTTTTTTTTTCTTTTTTTCCTTTTTTTGGTTTTTCAAGACAGGGTTTCTTTATGTAACCCTGGCTGTCCTGGAACTCATTTTATAGACCAACTGGCCTCGAACTCATGTAGATCTGCTTATCTCTGCCTCCCAAGTGCTGGAACTAAAGGTGTGTGCCACCATGCCCAGCTGAACTTTTAATTTTTAATGTGATTATGATTCTAGGAGAGATTGGAAGTAGCCTTAATTAAGTGCACAATTCTTAAAATCTGTCTCCAAAATTTAGACTTGTAGTTTGAAAAATATATAGAATCTTGACATAAAAATAAAAGGATAACTTAAATGCTTTTTAAAAATGGATTTAATATTCCAATTTTTGGTTTATTATCTTAAACTTTTTACATTAGTTGTGTGTTTGAGTATGGGTGAATGCAGATGTCCCATGCATACATGTGGAGGTCAGAGGACAATTTGTAAGAATTGGTTTCTCCTTTAATCATGTGGGTTTCAGGGTTGAACTCAGGTCATTGTTCAGCAGCTAGCACTCTTTAACTGCTGAGCTATTTTTTTAATTCTTATTTTTAGTTTTAACTCTAGTATATGTGTGTATGTATGTAAATAATGCACATACTGTGGAGATCAGATGCTGATGTCAAAAGTCACTCTGTGTTTTGAGACCAAGTGTTCTTGAATCCGGTGCTCCCTGATTGGCTAGATTGGCTGACTAGTAAACCTCGCTTGTCTTTGCTTCTTCTGGCACATGGGTATTGGGCATACAAACCCAGGTTCTTATGCTGTATGGCAGATACATTACTTTAGCCCCAAGTTTTGTTTTTGATAATATTCTAAGAACACAATGTAATTAATATAATAGGAGTTCATCGCTTAAATAATCCATACTACTTCCTCTTCCTCTCATTTTCAGTGCCTTGTTTCCCAAAATCTTTTTGAGAAATGCTCATATATAGGACAAACAGTAGGTGAGTGAATATTTAATGCTAATTATTATATGATTTTAGATTTATTCCATGGGAGTTTTGTTAATATAGTTTAATAATCTTATTATTAAAAACAATGACCTGGGTAGATATTTGTTAGAATTTCATATATAATTGAAAGCTTGAAACAAAATGAGAGAATAAATATTCTTTTTTGCTTGTTTGTTTTTGCTTTTTGAGACAGGTTTCTCTGTATAGTCCTGGCTGTCCTGAAACTCACTCTGTAGCTCAGACTGGCCTCAAACTCACAGAGATCTGCCTGCCTCTGCCTCTGAGTGCTGAAATTGAAGGCTTATGCCACAACATCTAGCTAAGAATAAATATTCTTTAAGAACTAGGAGGGCTGGGAATATAGCTCAGTTGGTAGAGTGCTTGCCTGTCATGCACAAGGCCCTAAGTTTAATCTCAGGCCACCAACAAAAAATAAGCAACCAAAACCAAAATGAATAAAGTGGGCAAGGCACTTGAAACTGGGACTGGAAGATGCAAGTTTAAGCCTGGGCTACACTCACTATGTTAGTGAGTTTCGGGCCATTCTATGCTATCATATGAAGGGACCTTGTTTTAACTTTCCTTGCCTTGGAAAAATTAAAAAGTAGTAAGAAAGAGACATTTTCAGGTAATATGTTCAGTAGTAAAAACTGTTCCTAAGTAAATCAAGTTTCTAAGCTTCTGTTTTAATGTGTAAGATTGTGTTCAGAGCATTGTTTCTTTTAGATGAACATTTAAAATACAGCAACAGATCAGGGCAATGGTTTCCATATGCTTCTGGAGGTGTTAACAGTGCACGTTTAGATTGGAAGTGCAATATAACCCACACTCCGTTCTGGAAGGTGAGTAAAAGCATGTCACAGTAATATTTACAAGTAACCCTGTGCTTCATGGATTTGTAACTTCAGTTTTATGAGTTTCTAGAAGCTGCAAATCATTCCTTCACAAAGCGTAGTCTGACATGTGTGCTCTGTCTGGCCCAGTGTTTCCTGCACTATGTACTGTTTATCCCTGTGGACTCTCTCTTAGGTAACCTATATTGGTAGGGAGAATTCAGCCCAACTTGCAGCTCAGTTTGAAGAGATTTAAGATATCTAAAACAACGAGGATGATTGGGGAAGTAAAATAAAACCCAAGTAGTAATTTCATCTCTGAGACCTTTTAGGTTTTCATAGTCATCTTGAAAGCAAGGACAATTGATGTGTGGTGTGTGTGTGTGTGTGTGTGTGTGTGTGTGTGTGTGTGTGTGTGTGTGTGTGTGTACGTGTGTGCATGTGCTTGCTTGCATGAGGAGGGACCCAGATGTTTGTGCTGCTGTGTGTACATGGATGCTAGATGTTGATGCTGAGTGTCGCCATTGCTCCCTGCTGTATATATTGAGACAGGGTCTCAGTTGGGCCCAGAGCTTGCTGACTCAACTGCTGTAGCTAGTCAGCTTGCTCTAGGAGTCCTGTGTCTCTCCTTCCCACACACTGGATTGCAGGGGTGCCGCTTCCATCCCCGGCTGACTTTTATGGGCATGGTCTGAACTCAGGTCCTTACAACTGCACAACAGGTGCTTTACCCACTGAGCAGCTCCCCAGCCTCCTCTTTGGTTGATTTTAAAGCCTTGCTTCACTTATTAAAATGTTGTCATGGTCTTTAAAATAGTGTGACCTTCAGAAAGACAAGGGAAAATTGCAGTTGTTTTCAAGATGTGCCTGTGCAGGGTTTTTGTAACCTTTTGAAGTAACAAATTTATTTTAAAAGTTGGGACAAGAAGGGAAATAACCTCCTAGGAAGGTTTTGAAAAGTACTACTATTCCTGAAATGTTTGTGTTACAGTAATGGTACTGAAGGTTTTATATTTATTGTCTCATTTAGCATTTTTAAAAAGGGTTTATTTATATTTATTATTATTATTTTGCCACTTTTTCCCTTTTATTGAAAAATATTTTTTTCCTCACATATATATCCTGATTATGGTTTTCCCTCCCTTTACCCCCAGTTCCTCCCACCTCCCTTCACAAGGAAGGATCTACTTCCTTTCTCGGTCTCATTAGAAAACAAGTAGGCTTCTAAGGGATAATAATAAAATAAAATAGAATAGAATATATTAAAATATAATAAAATACAGCAATAACTAACCTATCAGAGTTAGACAAGATAGACAAACAAGTGGAAAGCGCCCAAGAGAAGGCACAAGAATCAGAGACCCACTTGTTTGCACACTCAGGAATCCTATAAAACACTAAACTGGAAGCTATGACATAAGGATAGAGGACCTGTTGCAGATAGGTTCAGGCCCTGTATGTGCTGCTTCAGTCTCTGTGAGTTCATATGAGCTTTGTTGGAAAGCATTGTTTTCTTGGTGTCCTTCATCCCCTCTGGCTCTTATAACTCTTTCCTCTTTCACTTGCACAGGGTTTCCTGAGTTCTGAAGAGAGGGATTTGATGGAGATATTCCAAGGTCTATCACTATTTATGTGATGTCTGACTGTGGGTCTCTGTATTTGTTCCCATCTGTTGCAGGAGGAAGCTTTTCTGATGATGGCTAAACAAGGCACAATGTATGTGTATAGCAGGATGTATTAGGAGTTATTTTATCACTACTTTCTTGTTTGTTTGTTTTAGAACAGTAGTATTTCTTTTTACGCTAGGTCCCTGGGCTATCAAGTTTCTGTTCTTGGTCACCCAAACAGTGTTGGGTATGGGTTCCATCTCATGGGCCTTAAGTCAAATCACATATTGGTTGGTTACTGTAATCAGAGACTGTTTGCTTGTTTCCCAGCCACCCAGACCAGAATAATCACACAGAGACTATTTACAGCACTGTTTGGCCAATAGTTTAGGAATATTCCTACTAGCTCTTACATCTTAAATTAACCCACTTCTTTCTTTTTTTTTTTTTTTTTTTTTGGTTTTTCGAGGCAGGGTTTCTCTGTAGCTTTTGGAGCCTGTCCTGGAGCTAGCTATTGTAGACCAGGCTGGTTTCAAACTCACAGAGATCCGCCTGGCTCTGCCTCCTGAGTGCTGGGATTAAAGGTGTGCGCCACCATCGCCCGGCTAAGTTAACCCATTTCTATTAATTTATGTGTCACCACGAGGTTGTGACCTACTGATAATGTTCTGGCATCTTTCTCCTTAAGCAGCTACTGGTTGTGTACCTGACTCCGCTTCTTTCCTCTTCTATCTCTGCTTGGAATTCCTGCCTTGCTGTATTCTGCCCTGCCATAAGCCAAAGCACCTCTTTGTTAACCAATGGTAATAAAGCATATTTACAGCATACAAAGGAGAATCCCACATAATTTCCTCCTTTCTGTCTAAATAAAAAGGAAGGTTAACTTTAACAAGGTGAAATTACATATAACAAAACAGGTATCAAACAAGAATTACAATTACAATATATAGTCTATTTGTATCTAGAAAGTTTCATATCTAATTTACCTTTTATCATAACTAGGGAAAACTATAACTATCTGTCTTCAACTCCATCAAAGACCCCAGAAGAATATAATATTACCTAAGTAAACAGGAAGTGCATTGCAAGCAACTTTCAAAACTCTAGAATTAACAGAGACATCTTGCTGCCTAGATAGTAACACAAAGTTCTTCTGTAATGTTGGGGCATCCATCTTCAGCCTACAGGCCCATGGTATCCAGCAGATTTTTCCATGAAAAAGGAAATTTGAAAGACTGTTTTGCCTGTATTCGCAGTTTGTCAGTCACTTTCTTCTGTGTCCTGCAGAATGTTTGGCAGACTCTTTCATGAAGCAGGAACCCTGATGGGCTGTCTCACCTTCTTTAGGCAAGCTCAGCAGTCATTTTTCTGTGGGTGCTGCAAGTTCACTTTATACAGCATACCTATAAGCAGTCCAGGCACAAACAGTTTCTTGCCCAAATGGCTAGCCTTGTCACATTGAAGGCAAATTCCATAACGAGATTCTTCAATGCCCATCAACATCTCTGAAGTAATTGGTGCTGCCAGAAGCAGACATGTCTCACTGTCGAGAAAAGTCTAAGTTTTTAAAGCCTTTTAAATGCCAGATTCTGTAGGTCATTGAAGTGTTGAAGATTTTCTATCTAACTGAAATATATCTCTGTGTATCTAGAAAACATAACATGACTACAAGTTTGACTGCTATAAATATCTATTAATCTGTAATTTTTAATTGTACACTACATTATTAAATGAGCTGTATAAATATAATACCTTAAACGAGTAGAAATATAATATAGCAAAATTGACCTTAAATTTGTATTAATAAACCAAAGTCCATATCAATGCTTCTTTTAAAGAGATTGACTGTGATCGTTTAACCATTTCCTTTTAAATGAAAATAAACTTCTATAAACAATCATTTTGGGAATTTGAGCATAGTTTTCTCCAAATTGCTTTCTGTTGTTTGTTGGGCAAAGTATTTTTAGGGTTCACAAAGACCTTTCTGGGAATCTTGTTCTATCAAACCACATTACCCTGGAAGAAATCCACAAGTTCTCATCTTCTATGGAAACAAAAGCAGAACCTCTTTTTCAAAGTAACATATCCTTAGACTCAAATTTTGAAGTCAAGATACCTTTAAAA